>JACATO010000426.1:0-36808 GCA_018389105.1 Nautilus pompilius | reverse complement strand
GACGGACGATACCTTTAAAGCAAACAACCGAAAGCTAACAGCCAGAAAATATAAGCAAATTCTGTTTAGTTTTGTACTCTTTTTTCCTATCCGTAACTTTGAAAAATCCTTCCGTTCAGGGCGGACCGGCCGCCCTAACGAAGCCGTCCACGTTCTCGTGTAGTTATAGAACTCCGTTTTTAAAAGAAAAAAACTGGTTTAATTAAGGAAACATAACAAACAGGAATCTCAGAAATAGAGAAGGAAACACGTGACTAAGTGACGCTTCATTGCTGATTCGTATTGCTAATTAGCATTCGCTGTGCCGATGACGCGTCCTTGTAGTCTACAAGGTTGGTTTTATGTTTAGCCCAAACTAGGAAGAGATGATCACCAGACGGAGACTGCTCAGCTAATCCCAGACCTTACATTCAGATAACTGACGTCATCGACTCGGGCCTTTGTTTTAGAAGCAGCTTTAAATGGGCCAGCCTGATTGAAACAACCAGCCATCGTTAATGGAGCTGTCCTGGCCGAAGCTCAGTTGATATCAGATGTTAGATTTAAAACTTGCTCTAAAAGAGTTAATGATGCTCTTACGGTATCGGAAACAATTATCAAAAGTCTCATAGGATATGCAGAAATGATGAGTAATCGCATCGAGAGACGTATATGTGATACATGCACAATGGATTATTACAGAAAATATACAAAATTACGATGAATGCGGTGTGCATTGCCTTATTACTTTGTCTGAGCCCCCCATTTGCTTTATACAGAACACAACATTTGTTTTCTCGCTCCCAGACAGGTTATCAGTGCATGGCTGCGGAACGTTGTTCCAAATCTCCTGTAGCACTTCCCACAGTCCGTCCAAGGTGTTTGGCTGCTGCCCGACTTTGTCAGTAGCCGTACGACCCTATGCAGCCCCAGTGATCCAATGATGTTCATATCAGGACTTTGTGAAGATCAGGAAATCTTTTTAGGTGTTCCATCAGCTGCTTCACGTTCCAGATAAGTTCTCCCTACTCTGGCTTACACCTCTGGCCGCAAGATGAATCCCCGCCCAACGAGATTTGTTCGTGGGGCAATGGCGTGGTGAACGAAAACCTGCCTTACCTCTCGGCGTTCAGTATACCCTCGCTTTTATGTAAATCTTCAGCATCAGCTGTTGCACACTGTCAGTTATATCCCTCCCTGGTCAGCCTTCGAAAAAACTGACACTGGTTATCGCCAAACAGTTCAAATTTGGACTCATCTGTAAAGAGCACCTTCTTCCAGCTTTAGTCACCCCAGTTTCATCTCTGTTACCTATTTCAGTCTCGGGCAGCCACACATCCACTGACACCACTTCATACTAATGCGTCTCTCTGTTCTCAAAGACACGTTAACACCTTTACTTGCAGAAGGCTGTATGGATCGTTCGCAAGACTTCTACTGGCTGATCGCCTATTACGTGGAAAACTTACCACGAGACACTTAACATCAATTTTAGAAAGTTTTGGCTTTCCTCCTGGAACGCATCTATTGTCATCAGCACCAGATTCGCGTATCCTTCTCAGAGTCTCGCACGCAGCTTCTGAAATATGAGATAAGGCTGCAGTCTGCCGCACGAAGCAGCCTTCACCGGCTAACACTTTGATCTCTATGCACTTATCCTGTGATATTTTCTTCACAGAGGCCATAGTATTCACCACACTACAATGATATCACTGCCCGCACTTTTATAGTCCTTCTGCAGGTGTGGCGCTTTTCTGACTGCTTCCATGACAACCAGTCACAGTGCACCATACCAACACGTGACTGTAACATGGAGCTTCTCATTTTTACTCCAAAGATTCGATTCTATCACGTGTTATTTTGTAGTTCGTACCAGATTTAGCCTTTTCCCCCCGTAATTATGTCAATTACTCTCAGCCTATAGACAAAGCACCAGCTTTACGAGTGCTAACCTAACTGACGCAGTTCCCCCTTAATCTCAGTCCATAGATTCGGAAACATCGCTAAGCGTTCTGACGTCATGGATCCAACTCATCTAATAACCAGGCTTTAGAGTTGGAACTGGCGTTAAAAGAGATGCCCTGACACAAAAGGCTCGCCTATTTTCATCCCTCTGATTCAGGACCACTGTTAGGAGAACTAAAGTCACGGATGCGTCTCACTGAATCTCGGCCCAAAGACTAAGAACCGGTGCTAAAAAGATGACGTCATCGACACAGACGCCATATTCCGAGTGCTCACCTGTTGGATGATCGACGTTAAAAAGGGCTGATGTCATCGACAAAATTCACTTAATCCCAGCTTCAGAAACTAACGATAAAGGGGCTAAAGTTTATGGAAATGCCACACCCCCCCCCCCGGTTCAAGGGATAACGGATAGATAGCTGGCGCTGATATAAAGCGAAGAAAAGGGAGGAAAATATTTTCGATTAAATGACTGTTAGCTAGAATTGTTGCTAACACGGTTACCGTTCTTTCTTACGTCCCAAGATCATAGGGAGAAGTAGGCGGCTAATGATTCGGTGTTTTAAGATGGGGGGGGGGGAGAATTATGTCAAATGCAATAATTTTTAAAAAATTAAAGATTTGTCTAGCTTCGATCTCACCTGCGTCAGAGGTAGGATCTTCACCTTCTGATTAGGAAAGAAAGGGAAGCAATCCCCACGTGTACTGCGGGTTTCTACTTTTTAGGAGATTAAATAAAAATATTGTGTTTCTTTTGCGTTGGATTCTTGAGAAGCCGAACTCCTCTCTGAGGTGAACCGAAGTCCGGTCCGGTTCGTCAAACCGCTACAGAGTTAGCGCCGCGTCCTTGAGTAGCTATCCCGAACGAAATCTTCCCTGCGCCCTTTCTTTTCTCTAACGGGGATCGACTTGGGGGGAGGGGGAGCTGAGCCGAGAGCGGTACCTTCGTACGGCTGGGAACGGTTCTCCGGTCGCCGAACCGCTCTCGCTGATGTGTGGAAAAGAAGATGACGAACATCGGCTGTTAGGGCGAAGAGCTGGAAGCCACCTCAACTCAGAAGTCGTTGATCTTTTACAGGGGCTGCTTCGCATTGATATGGCTGGGTCATAGTTCAAGTCAGAACAAAAGACAAGAGGTTAGTACATCGTCGAAAATAATCTCTCTCTCTCTTCTCTCTTCCATCCCTCCTGTTCTCCACCATCTACCATCTCTCTCGCTCTCTCCCTCTATCTCTCCTCTCCTCTCCTCCCTCTCTCTCTCTCTCTCTCTCTCTCTCCCTCCATCTCTCTCACCATCTCTCTCTCTGTAAGAAAGAGAGTAAAGCGAAGCGGAGGAAATTAATTACAGGTGATTTTAATTAATCTTGTTGTCGAAGACGCCTCTCAGGTGTGGTGGTTTCCTTTAAACCCGTTCCACATGTTAACAAACAAGTGCAGCTTCTCTTCTTTTCCCCATCCTCTCGGAGGGACACTTCAACAATCCAACAGATAGAAGTCTGTAGCTCAGCTTTTATCCGCTTCTTCTTCAATATCTTAAATAACACTGAAATATTTCTGTTCAAAAAGATCTACGAAGAACCAGACACTAACCCCCCCCCCCCGCCGGCAACTTCTCCAACAAATAGCTCGTCGGGAGAGCGATGCTGTTATCAAGGACACCTGAACATCACAGGTACGACAGCGTCATAGAGACGGTTAATAGATAATTAACTGGTGTGAATTGAGGGGATCAAATAACATGAAAATTGATGTACTCATACACGAATATCCATACACATATTCACAGATCACACACACACGCCCCCCCACACACACCACACACCCTAACCCAGGCCCAGTAAGGGCAGCGCTGCTGTGCCCCAACTTCGCCGACTGTTGTGGAAAGCTCAGGTAAATGCATTTCGCACAATATGTGGTTTCCTGACGCGGCTGCTACATGTCCCTGTCCGTTTATAGGATAAAGGCTATCCGTTTCCATAATCAGTTATTCCGAAGTATTTAACGATAATTGTTAATTAGATCGTTAAAATAGAGCAAACGTTTATGCTGCGAGAAGAGACGTGGAAAGAGAGACGGATCAGGGAGGGGGGGTCTCTCAGCCAAAACGGCAGGTGTCGGTGCTCCCGTCGGTTGTTTTCTATGTAGGAAATGATACGATGTGAGAAACAGAAGATATTAACTTTGTGCACTATAGATATCTTATAAATATGATTACACATAAAGATACGAATAGTTTATTTATTTACAAAAACTGTACTTAGTTTTATACACATATATTAAGTAAATTAAAAGTAGGTTAACATTTGTATGTTCACACGTAGAACCGATCAATGGTCTGTACGAGTTGTTGTTCCCAACAGGGGGAGGGGATAAACAGATATTGTTGTTCCCAACAGGGGGAGGGGATAAACAGATATTGTTGTTCCCAACAGGGTGGAGGGGATAAACAGATATTGTTATTCTTGCTTGGGGGAGGGGATAAACAGATATTGTTGTTCCCAACAGGGGGAGGGGATACACAGATATTGTTGTTCCCCACAGGGGGAGGGGATAAACAGATATTGTTTCTGCTGGGGAAAGGGGATAAACAGATATTGTTTTTCCCACCAGGAGGAGGGGATAAACAGGTATTGTTATTCCTGCTGGGGGAATGGATAAACAGATATTGTTGTTCCTGCTGGAGGGAGGGGATAAACAGATATTGTTGTTCCTGCTGAGGGAATGGATAAACAGATATTGTTATTCCTGCTTGGGGGAGGGAATAAACAGATATTGTTGTTCCTGCTGGGGGGTTAAACAGATATTGTTGTTCCTGCTGAGGGGAGAGGATAAACAGATATTGTTAGGGATAAACAGATATTGTTATTCCTGCTGGAGGGAGGGGATAAACAGATATTGTTGTTCCTGCTGGGGGGATAAACAGATATTGTTAGGGATAAACAGATATTTTTATTCCTGCTGGGGGATAAACAGATATTGTTGTTCCTGCTGGGGGGGATAAACAGATATTGTTATTCCTGCTGGGGAGAGGGGATAAACAGATATTGTTGTTCCTGCTGGGGGGGATAAACAGATATTGTTAGGGATAAACAGATATTGTTATTCCTGCTGGGGGATAAACAGATATCTATTTCACGCAGCCCCAGCACCACCAACTCAACACACGCTGTCTTAGGCGAGAGAACGGAGATATCTTGTTAAAGCTGACATCACTTACAATACTGCGAACCATTAGGTCTCGATTTTTTTTAAAGCTGGATCACTGCTGCACTTCTTGAGAAGGGGTCATTATATCCACAAGAGCTGCTGTAGCCTTTGGACGAAAAGTTGTCTTTAATATTCACAGTAGAATCCCTGGACATGAAATAAAGCCAAAGATGGCTTCCTATCTCTTCGTGACGTGGGACATCACCCAGTTTAGAAAGTAGGTGACGGTTTTAGGGGGGACCCGAGGGAGCTGAAAGGAAGTAGAAGATTGCGCGAAGTTTACAAGTAAAGCTCATCCAGACCCTTAGCTGGCTCCGAAAGCTGCAGACCACCCATTGCCATGACCACATCCTGTGGAGGGGTGATATGATTACTTTCACACCCACTTTCCTGAGCCAACCCCAGCTTTGTTCACCAGGTCCCCGTTTACATCCACAGGCAGATGGAGATCCGGTTATTCAAGACATACAGAAAAAAATTTCTACTTTCGAAGGTAAAGGGCCGTGCAAAATAATAAAAAAATGGTTTTAACTGCCATCCTTCGCCCTTTCTTTGTTGTTGTTGTTGTCTTTTTGTTCTATCCAGTTCGGCTCAGGTTCTAAGTGCAACGTTCGCCACAAAGAAAACGTTTTCAAGTTTCCTTCAAAGTCTTCGAGTTCTAACCCTTTTACGTCGTATTTTCCCCCACTAAAAATAGGATTTTAGGATTAAATTACATTTTGTACGAAGAATTCCGCCTCAGTGACATAGTTTCTTCCGCATTTTGCTCACCCGCCCATTCCGCGTAAGTTGCTTCCGGATACTACGCTTTCCCTCCGCTGCCCTCCATAAGTGTTCCGATAGGGCTCTCTCGGCCAGTTCTTTTGGCTGTGATTGGCTTGCGCGCGCGTAAGAGTCCCTTTAAACGTACCCCTTGCATATTAGCCAAAACATTATCTTATATATAAAGAATATGCTAGCTTTGTCTTAGTCTTCAGTACGCAACAAGGGGGCAGTCGTTTTCCTGTCTGTACGGAGGTTAAATCAGTAATCGAATTGACATTTTGCTGGTCTGCACTGCTTAAATATTAACCGCGCAGAGTGGCATGAGGAAATTAGGACTAACCGCTTTTGATGTGCTGGCGACTGGTGAATGGTTTCGTTAAAATATTTTAGCGTATATTATTCAAGATGTGAGAGATAGATAGAGCCGATCATTGGTCGTGATACTCAAATTATCTGTGCCGTTAAAACGGATGTCTGGATTTAGAATACCTGAGGGCGTTTAGAAACTAAACTTTTTCCCGGTGCGAGCACCTGCTCGGCAGTAAGCAGCAGGGGATTAATTATCGATGATCTCCCCTGCAGCTGTGTTAACCCTTGTAGAATTTTAGTGACGATATCTGCTGTCTTGGCAGTACATCTTTGACGCCATTAGCCCTACGTTTATAATAACAGTTGAAACGATTCCGGGAAGTGGATAAGTTTTAATCTCTCTATCTATTTAATTTTCCGCCGTGTGGGTCAGGTTCTGCAGGCTGTGTCTGGACATGGAATCTGTCTGCGACGATCTTTGAGTCTCGATTTCGCCTGTATACCATTGCCTGCTTGCTCCGGTGCTCTACTAAGCCAGTCTGCGATACAGTTGCCTTGCCGATCAAATGAGTGCTCCAGCTTTGGTTATTGATTTAGTAATTAAGCTGATCGGACAGGTCATTCGAATAAACATCTGGTCTTGTTGTTGTTTTCCAGGAAGTTGGACCAGGCGACTCGGCGCAGAGCCTTTCAGCCGCTGAACGCGTGGGCTTCGGTGATCTGAGGGCCCGCTCTCTCTAACGCCCCACGGCTCAGTGGACTTCACGGGAGGCCGGCCAGCAAATCGAGCGGAACAAACAACGGCAGGAACCTTGGACGGAGCTTCCCATATCAGCGTCTACTCCTCTTCGTCTCGCCGGTGTCCAATGTTACAGCTTCTTTATCCAGCCTCCTCACTGCAGATGACCGACCGAGCAGCTAGCATAGCAGGCAGACCGTGACTGGCCCGGACCCGGGCAGGCAGCTCGACACGGTCGGTAACTTTCGACAAAGGTCTAACTATAAAATACTTCATGCAAATCCAGACCGTTAAGTGACTCGCATTGGTATTTTGATCATCAGTTTTCTGAACAACGTATCAATTCTAAACAGCAACATTACGCCATCAGTTACCACCGATCATCTCGTCGTGTAGTGTGCAGCTTTTGTTACAGTGACGCGAAGTAGATGGAAAAGAAACGGTTATCTGTTTCTCTAAACAGCAGCAAGACGTTTAATTACTCAGGTGAAAACTTAGTATTACTATTATCATAAGTGACATTAATTATTATCGCCACAGAAAAAAAATGGATTCTCGCGGTGCCAACACAGTAACGTCCATAATAGAATTTCAGTTTGAGAAAGCTGTATTTTTTTTCTTCTTTCTGGTGCATAATTACTGCCAGGAAAAAGGTAATTCCATCCATATTATTATTCTAAAAAGCGTATTCGTGAAGAGGTGGGGAGAGGATGCGAAGACGACCGCAAAGTATCACAGACACACGTACAAACCAGGATTCCCGTGACAGGAAGTTCCCCGGAGAACGAACATACTTTCACTTTATCGTTACTCTTTTATTACCGTTTGTCGGATGGACGGTAACCTCTGAGAAAAGCTGCCCACAACAAGCGGTTCCGATACCATCGACATCACCTGTAGAAACCTGATTAACGCAAATGAAACAAGCGACTTTGCAATTGTCTTCAGATTTCGGAACCGCTTCCGGAACTTTGCCTCTGTTCTTGTTCGTTTTTTTCTCTCTTGTTTTCCGATATTTATTCTGTTATTTATTTCAGTTTACCCACTTAACCAGGTCGCTTATTCGCGATAGCTTTACCTGTTCTGCTTTATTCATTTATAATTGAAATACCTGTTCTGTCAGCGATTATTTCCTTAAAAAAGGCAACATCAACCTCGCCTCTTGCTCGGCGCCTAACTCCATCTGTCGGAGAAGTCCTCCGCTCGCAGATTCCGGTGTGTAGCCGCCGAGTCAATAAGAACGCCACGGCGACTGCGGATTAATCGCCTTAGGCGGAACCTACTTGTGGGAGTAATTATTTACGAACCTAATCCGAGTGAGAAATGTAAGCTCGTACACCCGATAGAGGGAGCGCAGTTACGCGCCCTGGGAAACTTTGTAAACACATCGCCTGGATTTAAATCCTGTATATTTGTAACCGGATAGATTTAATCCAGTTACCCCCCCCCCCCGGTTGGGAGATCCAGTGGTGGGGGTTTTCAGTCCCGAAATGGGCGAGGACAAAGAGCCGACAAGCTACGGCGTTAAGTTCTGCTAACTCAGAATTAGGACCCGGCAGTTTTCGGTATCGCTATCTACTGGCAGAGAGGTTTCGGGCCGGCAGCAGTAAAGCGTCCGTCCTGAACCCGGATTATTCATTCAGCGGGACACTGAATATTTATTTGGGTGTTCTCCAATTATTTATATGTGGAATAAGTCTTTTTGGCCGGGTGACCGAGGAGATTCTGTAATCGAGGGGTAAAGAAGATAAGCTGGAGGTAGATGCTCTGCTCTTCCTCCTCGGTGGCTGAAGAATAAACTGAGATCTACCGGGCTTCGGCCGGTGACAGGTAGTTTAGTCCAAATCGTGCATTCGGTAACTTACAGGTTAAAACTGATTACGGCAGTAGAAGGGCACAAGAAACAAAGGTGTCAGGTCTGAACGGCAGGGAAATAAGAGATGATGAAAATAATTATTCGAGGCCGTCTTCTGTGCGTGTGGAGAAGGAAAACAGTATACGACGGACGGTAACGAGAGCTGAAGGAACGACCATCTGTCTTTGTCTGTACACGTGCGTGTGTTTGTATGTGTGTGTATGTGTATTGTCTACGTGTGTGTGTACGTGTTGTGTGTGGGTATGTGTGTGTAATGTGTATGTGTATTGCGTGTTGTGTACGTGTGTGTATGTGCACGCGTGTTCACGTGTGTTATATGTTGTATATGTGTTACGTGTGCGTGTATGTGTATTGTGTACGTATGTGTGTGTACGTGTATGTGTTACGTGTTGTATGTGTGTAAGTGTGTATGTGTAAGTGTGTTGTGTATGCGTGTTGTGTACGTGTGTGTATGTCACGTGTGTGTATGTGTGTATATGTGTACGTATATGTGTGTGTGTATTGTGTACGTGTGCCTATATGTACGTATGTGTATTGTCTACGTATGTGTGTGTACGCGTTATTGTGTACGTGTGTGTGTACGTGTATGTGTGTGGGTATGTGTGTAAGTGTGTACGTGTGTGTATGTGTATGTGTTTATGTGTGTGTATGTGCATGCGTGTAACGTGTGTGTCTATGTGTACTGTGTAGTATCTGTGTGTGTATTGTGTACGTGTGTGTATGTGTGTGTGTGTACGTGTGGGTATGTGTGTGTAAGTGTGTATGTGTATTGTGTACGTGTGTGTATGTGCACGCGTGTTCACGTGTGTGTACGTGTGTATATGTGTACGTATATGTGTGTGTGTATGTATGTTGTGTGTGTATGTGTACGTTATGTGTGGTGTGTGTGTATTGTGTGTGAGAGAGAGAGAGGGATTGGTCGGAGAGGATCCCATAAACAAACACCACCACGTTCCCCTCTATTCTCCAAGTCAGGGTTCGCGAGAAGAGAAAACTCTTGGGTATCTAAGGGTCGTAGGTATGACGCCAGGCTGTAGGTGGGACAGAGAGGCAGGAAATCTACAACTGTCGGAAGTGAGCTCCACGTGCAGTCTTTCTTGTGGCCGAAGCCCGGTGTGGAGCAAGCTCCCGTTAAGGCCTAAAAGGCCGGGTTAGCCAGAAAATGTCCCCTAATCGACAGCTCTCATCGCGCTGGTTGAAGGGAGAAACAAAACACAAAGCAAACGAAAAGCGAGATGAAATATGTTGTTGTTCCGCTCAGTTAGAATATATTTGCCATAACCCCCCCCTTTTTTGGGCGATGTATCTCGGTGACTGATTTCGAATACATTAATAGAATGTTGATACTTAATATGTAGAAATATAACCGGAGAACGGTAATTCTCTGGTTAAATCTCCATCTGATTATCGAAGATAAAGTAATGGCCTGGTGAACCTGGTGTTCTCATTGGCTCGTGTGGGTGATGGCTTTGGTCCGAGGGATCGTAAACACCACCTGACAAGGGGTCCGCTGCCTGACCCTGTAGCTGAACAAATCAGCAGGGGAAGTTTGATTTTAAACCTCCGGACAGATTTTAATTAAATACTAAATTAGGTATTTATTATTATTATTTTATTATTATTATTATTATTATTATTATTATTATTATTATTATTATTATTGAAAACGCAATAAATATATTAGCGACAAACGAAAAGGAAGGAGGAAAACTCCCTAAACATCACCACTGTGATGGTTCTCTCCGTTTTCCCCAAACGTCCGATGTCCAGGTAGGATTGGAAAAAAATATTCCCTATAATAGACAAATCCGACGTCTACCTGTAGACGTTGGGACGGCCGTTGCTCTGATCTCGCTGTCTCTTCTTTGTCCGACCTCAAAGAGTAACTGACGCCAACTTTCGGAATTTGCTTCGATTTCTTCGATTACTGACCCGAGCAAAAACAGACAGAAACTCAGTAAATAGCTGACTGTGGAAGTAGTAGGTCGCTTTCTGGTACTTGGATGGCAGGGTCCCCCAACCTGAACATACGTGGGGTAGCTCTCCTCTCCGGCAGGTAGTACAGAACAGGCGAAGACTTCGAAGCTGTCAGATAAGCCGAGTGTGAAGATTACAGGTATGCACTTTTAGAACAGGTGTTAAATCATTTAAAGAATAATGGAAATGGTTTCTATGTTACTAGTAATGCAATACCGCTTGTAGGAAATATGTCGGTCGTAAATAATAATAATAATAATAATAATAATATAATAAAATAATAATAATAATAATAATAATAATAATAATAATAATAATAATAATAATAATGATGATGAAGAAGAATAAGAAGACCGTACCACTACTCGCTCGTGTTATCGAGTCGATTATGACAGAACTTTGCCGTTACTTTAGATTCTTAAGTAGGTAAACCGAGCAAAACTTGGGCTTTATTTGTATTCCACTCATCTTTTGGCAATTAGTATTTGTTCACTACAGGTATCACACCTTAGAAAGAGAGAAGGTGGTAGAGAAGCAAAGCAACAGCCTGTTTGATTCACCCTGGAGTAAGCTTCCAGGTTAATCTATACGAGCAAATCAAACTCTACGGATGCACCTGTAAATAGACATATAGACATGCTGAAAATATTCTGACAGTTGGACAAACAAACTGTCCGACGTCTGACATCACAAGATGTCAGGTAAATACTTATTCAAACTGTACAGACTTTGTTCCAGACATTTCCTTATAATGACAAATGTTATTTTATAAGTCTGTACCAATCCACCTGAATGTGTATTTATCGGATTGCGATCCAACTTCCCTCTTTTCGTGATGATAAATCTAGAGTTAACCCTTATCCACATTCCCCCCTCTTTATCTTTCCGTCAACGCCAGGGAGGGCACTCGTCTGGGACGATTGGCGAGTTTTGTGGGAAGGGATGAACCGGTCGGAATCTAGAACTGGCGAGAAGTGGACCGGCGTAGACGGCTCCACGGAGGAACGAAAATAGAGCGAGTAATTAGCCAGCCTAAGTTCCTTTAAACAGCAAAAGGAGTTTCGGGTATAAGACCAGCAGTTTTACTTTACGGGTTGGATCTTTGCTGCTGAGGGGCAAACCGAGTTCTCCACCACAATTGGATTATTAATTCTATTGAACGTCTGTTGATCGCCTTCTCTGTTGTCACTTAATCTGTAGACAAGTCTTCTTTTACCGAGTTCTTGGAATCCATCATTCGTCTGTCTCCTGTTATCTCGGATCCGTTTGCACTATATACACAAAACCCACATCAGATCGCTATATCGCCATCTGTTATATCCTTTAGAATGTTTAAGAAGAAAACGATAGATTGTGTAATTAAAATTCTGAAAATAGCAAAAGAATGTTTTTTGATGCGTTATTTACGATACAGATTCCCTCGCCTCGGGAATTCCCCCATTACTTTATTATTAAGCGAAACAAGCTGATAAGCTAACGCTTTGACAGACAGACATCCTCTCGCCATCACCAGGTAAGTCTGATTTACCTGCAGCTGGATATATATACTTTTGCAGTGGGACGAGCCGGCGAGGTTTTTCAAAATTTAACAAGACCATCGCCTACCGCCAAACAGGTAGCTCGAGAGCAGCTTGACCGCCGGGAAAGTATTAACACCGACACTTGGCAATCAAGGAGAGATTCAACTCTGGTGATGACAGCGGGGAAGAATCTCCGAAACGTAGGTTTATTAGCCAGCTTTGCCGTCAGGGGGGGGGGGGAGGCGATAGAGCTACGGCGCTAGTAATTGTTGATTAGCAACTTACCTCGGCATCCTTTATGTGACGCCGATTATAGCTCACCTGTATGCCTAATTAGGAATTACCGGTGCTGTGACAACGGACAACCAGTCCCGGTCTCCCCGAGTAACAGGTCTCATAAAGAAAGCCCGAGATGTACCTTTTATTTGAACATTAGTTTTGAGGACGGTGAAAGGTCAGCAAGTTGTCTCCGAGTCGAACCGTCCAGATGGATCTTTACGGGCACTATGCACAGAAGATACAGTCTATTTAATAATCAGCATCTCCTACCCGAATAATAATAATAATAATAATAATAATAATAATAATAATAATAATAATAATAATAATAATAATAATAATAATAATAATAATAATAATATTTTTCTGTAAACATATTTGGAAAAAAGTATTTATTTTAGTATATTTAATTCCTTTCGGGTTTTATGCCTAAAATATAACTTCCATAATCTCTCTTAAAAATGGTTTTTCACTGTTATTAACTCTTTCCTTTCCTACTCCTCCCCAAATATATTACGAGTTTTGTTGGAAAATAGTTTAGTTATTCAAACTCCAAAGGTTTTCCAAATCAGCTCTTCTCGTAAGGGAGACGGAAACGTAACAGGCTGCGGAAGCATCCAGAAGATTTGGTAAAGTGAAACAGGCATCAGTCTGAAGAAGCTCCTTACGTCGGTAAATTTTCAAATCCCACGTGTATTTCTCGACTCTTTATCTTTTAACGCCCCCCCCCCGGGTGGCTGGAACAGTAGCAGGCCCACGATAGATGGCAGCACCAGATGTTAGGGTAGAAGAAGATTCAGCAAACAGAAAGATGGGGCAGGGCTAAGGCCGGCCGCGTCGATCGGAGCCCAAACTCCTGTACAGTTGTCGGAGGCTCCGCTCGAACATCGAGCTGGCAGCAGGAGAGTGGAAGTGGGGGCGTTGTCGCCCTCACGGGATTTTCCCCGACAGACGGGGGGAAGAAGAACCGCGGAAAACAGCTTCTGTTAAGTCTTTAAGTTCCCCAGGCTTCATTAACATCTGGACCCGAGTATTCAGAAATCAGTAAATTAAAATAAAAACAGAAATGGATTATTAAAATTATAACGCCATCAGTGTCTGCTTATGTTGAGTTTCTATTTATTTGAATGTAAATAAGCATTGTACTCACATTCGAGTGAGAGCAAGAGGAAAAACCGTATAGGATGGAGAGGTGGCTACTAGATAGACCGCATCTCCTTCACTCCGAGCCCAGCAGTAATGTTTGGTCGGCAAGACACAGCACGTTATCGCCTGTAATTGCCTAAACTAATAATAATAATAATAATAATAATAATAATAATAATAATAATAATAACGTAACGAAACAAGTTACTTTATAAATGCATTGTACTTCACGGATACCAAAACTATTCTAAAGGTGCAAAGCTCGAACTGTAAACTGCCAGTCAGCAGAACAGGTATACAAAGGTGTGTGCAGGTATCAGCTAGCCTTAATTCGTTCGCCGCCGTAAAGATAAACACGACCGGTTTCTTAGATCTTAGGAATTCAAAGCGGCTTAATAGAGTTCTCGGGTGTTGAAACGGCTACAGCACGTGATCCGACTGGCTAAGTTAGGAAGAAACAACAAGGCGTTCGGATCTCCGCCTCTTCGCGAACAAAGGCGTCGTTTTTCACCTGGAATCAACGAAACAACAACAACAACAACAAAAATAAATAGAGAAGATCTTTGAAAAACAAACCGCAAACCGAACGAATAACTAACTGTTTTCCTCCCTCCCCCCCCTAAATAATGGATTCCTGGAGAAATCTGTCTGGGACTCGCTGTTTTAGGCTAGTTTAAGTTTGCGCAGCCCTCACCTTACGTCACACACACACACACGCAATTAATGGACGAGAAAGGCGGACAGTCCTCATTACGGCAGTATATCTGTAGCAGAGATAGCCAGCGCCTATCCGGAAGTAATAGAGCCCATATTTCGAGCAGTGATTTGTGGTAGAACGTCGTTGAGAATAATGGTCTGCCAAATTGGCATGTGGATATCTGGGAAAACAGTGCGGTTAATAGACGGAAAATCCGCCGCACGGATATGTAGATAACTGGAAAATGTACTTGGAGCCGATTCGTTTGGCAAGTACTGAAGACAGAAAAACAAAAGCAAAATACGG
The DNA here is from genome assembly GCA_018389105.1 of Nautilus pompilius. Lineage (NCBI taxonomy): Eukaryota > Metazoa > Mollusca > Cephalopoda > Nautilida > Nautilidae > Nautilus > Nautilus pompilius. The sequence goes on along the minus strand of JACATO010000426.1, from coordinate 22,043 downwards.
GTAAACTAATTAATGTCTAGGAAGTGATGGTAAATTAACTACTGCAGTACGGAATAATTACAGAGTGCGGACAAGTGTAGTGGACATTCAGTCAGGCTCTGTATTAGCCATCTTGTCCACTTTACAATGACGTGGCAGTTTCTGGAATTAAATTTTCGGCTTGTCCGACCCTTTGCTTTGTTTTTATTATTTTTTGCATAAATAACCGTTATAAATCTTTTTATTTAATACCTAGAATAATTATTGACAAGAAATAACCATACACCGCAGTACTGAGAAGAGAGAATAAATTATTTATGAAATACATGATACACCAGTACATTAGACGACGCATACGAGATGAGAGAGAGAGAGAGAGAGAGAGAGATGAGAGAGGATGAGAGAGGATGGAGAGATGGAGAGATGGAGAGAGAGGATGGAGAGATGGAGAGATGGATGAGAGGATGAGAGAGATGGAGAGATGAGAGATGAGAGATGAGATGAGAGGAGAGATGGAGAGAGAGATAGAGAGAGAGAGAGAGAGAGAGAGAGAGAGAGAGAGGGGTCAACTATGACAATGAGAGTCAATCGATACAACAGCGTTTTCTTACTCTCTACTGCCCCGGTCCCGTTATTGATAACCTTGTTCATAAGTTGTGGACGAGTATATCAAACGACTGGTCTCGAATTTTTTTTCCAGCAGCATCCGGTAGCTTACATCGATTTTTAATTTGCTCTTTTTATTAAAAGCAACCGACTGTATACACTGTAATTTCTTAAATTTTTAAGAAATTATATACCTCGGTGTTCCGTGGAATATCGAATATCTTGCAGCGATACGTCACATATTGCTTAACTTAACTATAATCATTATTTAGAAACAAGTGAATTATTCATCTTCACAAAGAGTATTTACACTGGCTGGCCAACTTATCGAGACCTATGATTAATACCGGGTTGAGCCACTTTTCCCCTAATAACAGCCATTGCGGGACGTAGCATAAAATCCAGACGAAGCTAGCAGGTGTCCTGAGAAATATTTGCCCATTCGGTCGTTAATATTGTATGCAAAATATGAAGAGGAAGGTGGGCAGGGAGTGTGGCGATGGCGAATGTCTTACAAGTCCATACCACGGAAGCTCGTTTGGTTTGAGATGCAAAGATTGTGCTGGCCATGGGAGATGGACAATATCTCCATCGTGTTTCTCAATCCGGGGATGCGCACACAAGGTTGGCACAGTGGACGGCAGAATTGTCACCTTGGTAGTAGCCGTCTCTATAATAGTACACATGAAGCATCACTGGATGCAGTTGAGGTAGACTTTGTCATTCATTCTGCCATCTGCAGGAACCAAAGGATATTCTAGCAAAACTATGACTCCACTTCCGGAGTCCTGGACAGTTGGAACCACACAAGAGGGGTGGCCTGGTTATTAATGTGGCTCTTTCCCCGTCCGTACAGAAAAGGATCGCGAGTCTGTCTCCTACAAGACCCGAAAGGTCCTTTCACGTCGGCTACCGCGTTGTTCACCGATAGGTCATCGCTCCGATACGACAGACCGGATACGACATCATTCCATCAATAGTTTCACCACAAAACACTGCTCGAAACTCGCTTCTACAACTACAGCCAGAAATCCGAGACCCTCCCCAGGAAAAATGGGGGCAAAACAACGACAAAGCAACCTCAAAAAGCAGAGACATAAAGACATAAAATTTTGAGGGAGAATAAGGAAGTCGGACAGAGTTTACGCTCGCAGGCGACATATACGGGTATTGTATTCTTTGCCTATAGTTTCTCTTCACTGCTCTGGTGAGTGTATAATTTTATTTCTCTTCTACACCGTGAAAAACTTTCCTAACAAATCGTTGCCGGAAAACACCTGAATGCATTCCAACGCCAGCTAGACGTCCACGGCTTCAGCTCGTAATTAACTCTTAAGAAAGTTCAACAGACGGCATTTTGTCTCTAACTCGAGTTATGTCTACGTGGGTTTTTTCAGTCGCTGAATGCGCCAACACTGAGCGGGACAGGTTAAGCGCAAGAGGTGAAAGGGAAAAGATATAATTTCTTTCAGTTATTAAAATGGAAATAGAAAATGCAGGAGGTAGTTGACCCGCCAGCCGGTCGGCAAACAACCCTTGAACAGAGTAGAAAAGACGTCACATCAGGGCCCTTCTTCTCTTGGGACCAAAAAGAAAAAACATGGAAACTTCCTGCTTTTTCATTCACCAAATTAAACTAATCCGTTTTTGTTTCGCTTTTACTTCTCTTTTTTTTAAGGAGCAACGCACCTGAACGAAATGCAAACATCTAATACGTCTTTTATTAGCAGACAAAGCAACCGCTTCTGACGGGCTGTCATAGCGGAATCATTGACATCGGTTTGGAGAGAACGTCCACTCTTTGCGGTCTTCGGTGTTTGTCAGTTGATGAACTTCTGCCCAAATTCTAAAACCAATATTCTGAGGAATTGGGGGGGGGAATCTGAAGACGTTCGATAGATCGAAGCTGCTTCGGTTTTATGGTTTGAGACGGATAGCGAAACAGATGATAAATAAAAGAGTTTTGTTCCAGTAATTCGGCAACATTATAAGATATATTGAAACTGGAAAATAATTATAGCAGCGACGAACGGTTGTAGAATTTTGAGTCGTGATAAAGAAAAAATACAGACGTCTAATTGAAAGCTGATGCAAAGTAAAATTAAAATTTATTTATTTTTTAGAATTTTAATTCAAAAGTAATTTATTGTATGACATAGAATAACTTAAAGGATAATTATGTTCAGTATTCTTTCTTGAACAACACGTCTTTATCAATAGCTTAATTAATAAGTTAGACAGTAAATGATAGCCATATAATTAATTTTTTTGACGTTACTGAAACATGGTTGTGCATTTTTCCATAATAATTATTTTGAAGATGCATTGAAAGATGTAAAGCATCGATGTTATATTTGTAAATTTATCTATTTTAATGCATTTTCTATGACAGTGATTTAAATAAATGAGCGATTTATTACGAGCCGGTAGATAATGAAAGAAGAAAGTCGTGCACAGGTTAGAAGACTAGTGTCCGTAGGCCCAGTAGTATTGTCATGTCAATAATATGTTGTGTCCCTCTCTCTCCATCTCCATCTCCCCTCCTCGCTCTCTCTCTCTCATCGATCTCTATCTCTCTCTCTCTCTCTCCTCTCTCTCTGCTCGTCTCTCTCTCTCTCTCTCGCCATCTCCATCTCCCCTCCTCTCTCTCTCTCTCTCTCTCTCTCCTCTCTCGCTCTCTCCTCTCTCTCTCTCGCTCTCTCATCTCTCTCTCTCTCGGTCAGCACCAGTTCGATTTGGCATACCTAACTTTCTTGCCCGATTTCTTCTCCATCTGCTTCACCAGCCGGCCGGACGCTTAGATTTCCTCGGAATATAGTCTGATTTCCACCACGTGTGAAACTGAAGGGCTCCAGCATAGTTTTCGGCTACACGCGTGAGAGGTTCCGCTGGTAACTCTTCATTTTCCTTTACGTTGACCGCCGCTCAAGAGCCACCAACCATACCTAGGTAACTACTCGCTTGATCACCGAAGCTAATACCCAACACCTTTCTCTTCCAGCCCCATAATGGGAAACATCCATAAACGTCAAAAGTCAGGAAAGGGTTTGCCAAGAATAAATTTTTAGAGAGACGTCTTGTACACGGAACACTGTTCTGTTTATCATTTATTTTCAAAGCTGTTAAAGAAACTGGTGTTTCATTATTCAGAAGTGTGCAAATGGTTCTAAAAGCTTAGTGCCCTTTCAGACAGTCACAAAATGTCACGCGATTGATGTCCAGAATGATAATAATAATAATAAATAGTGTTTATGAGACCCAAAGGCATTTCTTGTAACCCTTCTATAGGCAGAAGATTTCAAGAAATAACATTTGGTATTTGAGAATTTAGATTGGCTAAACGCCGCTTTGCCAAGACAGACGGATGCATTTCCAGAAGGCATCCGTTATAATATTCACTATTTTTTAAGACCTCATGAATTTCGTAGAAGAGATAAGTAAGAATACAGAAAATATTATCCCTTAGAAGTTCTCCAAAACACACACACACACCACACACACAACACACACACAACACCACACACACCTGACTCGGCCATTGGAAAAAGTTCGATGAGTAGGTAAGATTATTTATTCAAAATGAGAGGTACATGCATGTCCAGTGTCGCCGTCAGGGCGAACGGTTCAAAGAGAAGTTCTTGACGCCAAAGCTGAGGCGGGGCCAGAGGAAGTGCTCCGGTGTGAAGGTTGTGTGACGAAGGAGATTCTACCGAAAATATCTAACGAACAAAGAAAACGGAATAAAAGACGAGTGATTTCGCTGGTGGGCACCAAAATAAACCATCAAACCTGCGCTTTGTTGACCGACGATCCCTCTGGAATTTACGAATGTGTATAATTCTAGGACAGATACTCGACTACATGGTCAGCAAGTACATATCATGGAATCACCTGAAGCCATGAAAATTGGTAACGCAATTGAGTATAACGTCTTCTGATAAGATGCCAATATCGATAGATAAATTATATAATGCGTCGACTTTTAAAAAAATGCAGGTAGCATCACTCTTTCCACGATTTCGCAGGTGACTGTATGTGCGGAGTTCAAATTTTGGGGGGCTTCAATTCTCATTAATGTCATAGAGGCGACAGTGATGGAGAGCGATTCGTGCTGCAGGACCGTAATTAACGACTCTCCATGGAAACGGCTAATCGCTGGAGAAGCAGTCTTCCAAGAGAGGCGCACGTGAGCCCGTCACTCGCAGTCACGTTCGCACGACTCTCAAAGAAAGAAATACTAATTCGCACAGCTAAAAAAGGAGAGAAAAAAAATAGACAAGAAGATTTCCGGTTCTTCTAGTGAACTCAGAATCTTCATACAAGTCGCCTCTTGGCGGGAGGGGGGGGGGAAATGATTTAAAATCCGAGTAATTGTCTTCCAATATCCTGGCTCCCAGCGACCCGTTATCGCCCCGTCACGAGAGATGTATAACACCGCTTTTCCAAAAATGGTCGGAAACCTCCCAAAATATTGAAATCAAGGTAAAACTAAACGCGCTGCGAAATACATGAAAGAAATAAAATAATCAGTCCAATGGAATTGCCGCCGGCTCCCTGAGACATTCGGACTGGTGCGCATCAGTTTACGTGAATTTGGTCATTAAGGGGTACTGTGGAACCGTTATGGGTTAACACGAACTGATTTAAACCTTGCAAGGAGACGGAAAGACATCATGGGTTATACAAGAGACTAGATTAGGTCTTACAAGGAGACGGAAAGACATCATGGGTTATACAAGAGACTAGATTAGGTCTTACAAGGAGACGGAAAGACATCATGGGTTATACAAGAGACTAGATTAGGTCTTACAAGGAGACGGAAAGACATCATGGGTTATACAAGAGACTAGATTAGGTCTTACAAGGAGACGGAAAGACATCATGGGTTATACAGAGACTAGATTAGGTCTTACAAGGAGACGGAAAGACATCATGGGTTATAACAAGAGACTAGATTAGGTCTTACAAGGAGACGGAAAGACATCATGGGTTATACAAGAGACTAGATTAGGTCTTGCAAGGAGACGGAAAGACATCATGGGGTTATACAAGAGACTAGATTAGGTCTTACAAGGAGACGGAAAGACATCATGGGTTATAACAAGAGACTAGATTAGGTCTTACAAGGAGACGGAAAGACATCATGGGTTATACAAGAGACTAGATTAGGTCTTACAAGGAGACGGAAAGACATCATGGGTTATACAAGAGACTAGATTAGGTCTTACAAGGAGACGGAAAGACATCATGGGTTAACACGAACTGATTTAAACCTTGCAAGGAGACGGAAAGACATCATGGGTTAACACGAACTGATTTAAACCTTGCAAGGAGACGGAAAGACATCATGGGTTATACAAGAGACTAGATTAGGTCTTACAAGGAGACGGAAAGACATCATGGGTTATACAAGAGACTAGATTAGGTCTTACAAGGAGACGGAAAGACATCATGGGTTATACAAGAGACTAGATTTGGTCTTACAAGGAGACGGAAAGACATCATGGGTTATACAAGAGATTAGATTAGTTCTTACAAGGAGACGGAAAGACATCATGGGTTATACAAGAGACTAGATTAGGTCTTACCATTGGACAGAAAGACATCATGGGTTATACTAGAGACTAGATTAGGTCTTACAAGGAGACAGAAATTAACTGGTTTAATATATTTGTTAACGAAATCTTGTCGAGGTGTCTGCATTGTGTTATGCCCACACTTGTTGTTATTGTTTGTTTTTTAAACTTAGCCATATACAAATACATACAGAGACAACTCACCAAGGAACGCTTACCTTTCAATATGAATAATTATACACGTAATAACTGAAATACACTAAATATGCTGTTCATGAAATAAACGTTACTTTAGAGACGCTGAGTGCAGATCTCGCATTTACAGATTAGAAAGTAACTTCTCACCCTATTTTATTCGTCTAGAATTTTATATTTGAGGAGATGAAACTTTTACAAAAAATTGTAAATGATTTTTTTTTTAATTTCTAAAAAAATTACGTCATTATTTGAAATTTGTATAGGCATCATGTTCTAGAATGTTTATGAAGGAACTTCTTCAGGACTGTCATTGTTTTTTGTAATATCATTTATTTATATCTCTCTTTTTTTAGTATAAAAGTGAAGTTATGCGAGGCGGGGGTCAGGTAAGGTCAGGTCAGGTCAGGTCAGGTCAGGGTTAGGGTTAGGGTTGCGCTCTAGTTGGATTGATACCGGTTCTGGTGGAGCAGAGATTCAGACACATTGTGGAACCTTTATTATTTCTTTAGAGTTCCACGACATTGGCTCCCTGTTAAAAATATAAGGGTCAGAGGAGGTGGTGGGGGTGGGTTTTTCTGTTGTTTACTGCCGGCCCCACTTTTGTGAATAATGATGATTTTTTTTTTAAAAAAGTAAATAAATAAAATATATATCGTTATTGAAGTAATGCGAGAAACTGCTTTGATGTCTACAAAGGCCTTCGTGGGGGGGGGGGAAGGGAACCATTCTGTTCATCGTAACGCTTCTTGAGCATGTTATAGAACCGTTCGCATGCGGCCGGGGTTGGGGAAGAGAGGGTGAGGAGGAGAGCTTACGGGAGATAACTGGTTATTCCGCGAAACTGAACCATCAGATCAGAGCCGGAGACTGACTCTCTCTCTCATCTCTCTCTGACGTCACGTCCCTCTCTATGTACTGACGTCATATCTCTCTCGCTCTCTCTCTCTCTCTCCATCTCCCTCTCCTCATCTCTCTCTCTCCTCATCTCTCTCTCTCTCGCTCTCTCTCTCTCTCTCTCTTCTCTCTCTCTCTCTCTCGCTGGCCGACCTGCGGGTAGACTGGATTTTTTGTGGTAAAGGTCAGGAGATTTCAGAAATGCTACTACTACTACTACTACTACTACTACTACTACTACTAATAATAATAATAATAATAATAATAATAATAATAATAATAATAATAAAATAATAATAATATAATAAGAAGAAGAAGAAAGAAGAAGAAGAAGAAAGAAGAAGAAGAAAGACAATCCCTTCTTACATCGTTTAGTAGCAGGGAGCCGACAGCAGGTGGCTAGAGAGCGTTGTTATCGATATTTAGGTGCACGAGCAGGCAATGATTTATACCCGGTTTCCCTCGCACATGTATGTATGTATGTGGGTGTGTGTGTGTGTGTGTGCGTGCGTGTGTGTGTGTGTGTGTGTGTTGTGTGTGTGTGCGTGTGGTGTGTGTGTGTGTGTGTGGTGTGTGTGTGTGTGTGTGTGTGTGTGTATAAAGATCTTGCACAAAAGTTTTACGACGCATTTTATTTTCAGCCAAATGAATCACACTGTCAAAGACACGTAGATGGTCGTACCAAAGGAAGTGAGAAAGAGGTTAAGCTAGTACCCAGAAAACAGACTGGTAGTACGATGATAAATCTTGCCGACACTTGTTTCTTGACAAATGACGGCGATTTTCCAACACCGAGGATACAGCTGTGATAACTTGATGGGCATAAAGAACTGTTACGTTGACACACCTGTCTCCAGACAAAGTAAGATATTCCTCTCGTTTCACCTGCGCTGCGTGACAGTGGAGGTTAAAATCCGGCTGAGCCAACGGTTTGGAGTTACTACCGGCTGATTCTCCAGCTTGTCAAACCTTAGTACAATGACCATTTTACGCTTCCGTTTAATTTATCTTGGATGGCGGGTTCTTCTGGCGCTGATATACAGACAGACAGGTGGGCAGGGGGTAGGAAAGGCCGGTGGTAGACATCTTCGGGCTCCCTTTTGTAACTAAGCACTTTCCTATGTATGATGCTGGGCGTGTTTTATCGAAATCATCACGGGTGATCGAAATTTAGGCGATCAGAAGATGAGGTCGGCCCCTAAGTCTAAAATCTAAAGTATTAGAAAGAGGTTGAAATCACACCCTGGCAACACAAAAACAGGGGTGGGGGGGACTTCCTGTGGGTATGAACAGAGGTGGGCGCAATATACAAGAGATTAGTTGGTGCAGACACGAGTCACATGTGCGCTAGCTGATGATGACTGGGCGATCCAGCGGGTGTGACCCTGCGAGAGAAGTTAGTCACTGTCACAAGATCCAGTAACAACTTGCTGGCTGGCATTCAAAAAGAGTTCGGGGAAGTATGCAGAAACCGTCTTCGCTGTGCAGGATTGTGCGACAGACGCCCGTGCGGTGGTCTCCCCTTGAGCAGTAGCCATCGCAATGGTCGGTCTTTCTGGGCGAGGTTCAAACCGTTGAACACAGCTCCAGCGGCAGCCAGGGGTTGTCTCCAGATGAGAAACTGTTCAACCTTTGCATTCTCTGACGGCCGGTTATATCTGTGGCGGTCTCGATGCTGCTACCAATGTCGGTGTACGAGTTAAGGGCGGGGCGGTGTAATGGTACGTTTAGGGACCGTGGGAGGCAGGAAAACTTACCTAACCATTTTGCCAAGCTTCGTCGCATTGACACCAGGGACCGCGTTCCTCAGAGCCAGCAGACTTACCACACCGGGACTGACCCGCCATGTTCTCATATCTCTCACACATTGAATACACGTACGGCTCAGGAATCACCCCACCATCAGACCTATCCTATCTAGGTTTGATCTTGGCCACAAAGTGGCAACCACTTACACAGGGTTAATCGGGCATCTCATTTCAAACCTGGTTATTTAAACGGGTACTTATGACTGACTCATTAGGGGTTCCGGTAGGAATGATGCCGTCATTTATACATTATCATGTTTGCAATAGAATTCATGGGGCCTAGGAATCAACTGTTTTCTATAACTTCTGATTGTCTTGCAGGTCCATGTACAAGAGGAATTAACTCAACGAGGCTAAATCTGGGACGTCATATCTCTCTCTGTACTGACGTCATATCTCTCTCTGTACTGACGTCATATCTCTCTCTGTACTGACGTCATATCTCTCTCTGTACTGACGTCATATATCTCTGTACTGACGTCATATCTCTCTCTGTACTGACGTCATATCTCTCTCTGTACTGACGTCATATCTCTCTCTGTACTGACGTCATATATATCTCTTAATGTAGTAGCCGCCTCACTGAATTCTTAAACCCATGTTTAACCATTAAATTGCAACGAATTAATGCTTCATTATACTTAACTACCTGCATCCTAATTATTTGCTCTGAGACAGCAGGTACATCAAACGTTATAAACAAATCTATAATTTGCTTCTTTCACAAGTTCTGAATTGCGCCTGAACCCATTCCGAATATCAATCGATCTACACTAGGAAAGGTTTTAAAACCCTGTGGTACCAGAAAAATGAGGAGGAGGCAGCCAGAAGCAGCAATGACTCAATTTGAAACCGTGAACAGCCGTCTGAAGCCAGCAGCACCCGAGAGTGTAACTGCAGATAGCGGTTTTTTAAAAAAAAAAAAAAAAATTAAAACTGAAATAAATTCACATCGGACAGCATTTTTTAATTTTTTTTTCGAAAAACGAAGTAACTCAACTGACACCTGTTTCCTTCGGATGCTGCAGGTGAGTTTATCTATTGTGATGGTTCATCCTGATACGGGGAGGGAGAGAGGAGAAGAGAGATCTGGTTGGTGTGGGAGGAAGGAATGGAATTTACTAAAAATAAAAATAAAAACACCCGTAAAAGTCAATCGGGGTTTTAATCCGCTTATTCGAATTGTTTTCACAGCACTAGAAAAGGTGATATAGTCTATCCACCCGTATGCCACCCCCACCCCCGCGTGGATCAGGCGAGAAATGGCGCAGGGGGGCTTGGATTATTGGTTTGAGTGCAAATCCCTTTCCGCCAGTTTTTTTTTTCAAAATGTCAACAACATTATTATCTAAAAAAACCAACCTTAAATACTTTTCTGGCTATTTAGCTCCCGGGGGCAGAAATAGTCGAGGAGTTACTGTTATTTATTATTATTTTTTTTTTTAATAAAGGTATAAACAAACAAACTGCTTGTCCTAGAATCAGTTCGCACCGAATAGCAGCAAAGTGAGGTCGGGAAAGGCACAAAAAGAAAGGTGGGAATAGCTGCTCGGTAACCAGAAACTGGCCTCAAGACATCCAGAGCGGAGATTTAGTTCACGATAGCAAACTGCTTCAACCCGGCTGTTAGTCGAAGCATCACCAGTCATCTGGTGCGGTCTAGGTTAGAGACGATTTTGACCCCCCTCCCTCTCCGTGCTTAGTCGAATTTGCTACTTATATACTCGGTAAGGAAGAGGTTGGGGGTGGTAACTAGGTAAATCAGCGCTTCCGCTGACAATGGAGTGACGTCATCGTTTTCATAGAGGGCGCGGCGGCGCTGGCGAAAACAAAGGAAGATAAACGGTTAGCTGACGAGACTTAAAGCCAGCGACAAATGTAGTCGATGGTGATCAATAGGGACTGGTAACCCGAAACCCCACCGTGCGAGGGAGCTGCGGCTGGCGGAGAGTGAGCAGACATTAAGCAACCTTATCCCGGCCCGCCTGAGTCACACTTATTCACAGATGCGTTTCCATAGCAGCAGATTACGGATAGTAACAGCAGCAGCAGCAGCGACAACGACAACAAAAGAAGAAGAAAAATCGGGGGAGGAAAGTCGTCGATTTACTTTCCCCCGCAGAGCAACATCGATTGGTCGGCCGAGAGACGGCGTCTCTGTCGCTGCTCACATGGAAGGGAAAAAACCCTCTGTACGTCAGCAGCAAGGAAATGAAGAGAATCGGAACAGGAAGAAATCCATCACGTGATCCGACTCCAGCAGGTCAAGACGCTGCTGCTTTGCTTTTCCATTACCAGCAGCGACGGGCATCAATTGTTGACAAAACAGATGAACAGCCGAGCTCTACGGTCGTAGCTGTCAAATCATTTGTCAAGTGAGCCGTCGTCGTCATCATTATCATCGTTATTGCTTCTTCTTCGATTGCGAACTTGTCGGTCGGCTCGTGATGCGCGCGAGATCTCGCAACCGCGGGTGGTAATCCGCCCAACGCGGTATCCGCTGGCGGAAGACTTCGAGAGCGACGCACTCATACCAAAAAAAAGAGTTCGCCGCTCGCGGCCTTGTCTTCCCTTTGCGGATGAGTATTTACTGTTTGTCGTTGAAGCCAACGGCGATAGCATCCGTCACGGCGCGTCATGGATGCCGGGGAGATATTATTGCGCGGTTCCGAGTATGCCCCGCCCTTTCCACGTGACCCCCTACCTCCGGCGCCACGAGCGGAAATAGCTGGAACGACGCTGTCATAGCGGGACTCCAACGACGACGAGTCCCGCTTGGCTTGAACATCCTCGGAGAGGATGTCGCCGAGAATTCTCGCCGGTGAGAAGTGATTTATTTCTTCCACGGTCGCCAGACCGCGGCGTTGGCTTAATTCAGATATCCTTCAATAATAAGAGCGTTTATCCTCTCGTGGATCCTTCGACGGACGGATATTTATCAAAGAAATAGCGTTGTAGCAGAATTATTACCGTGTCATCAATAGATAAACCTCATGCTCCACTGCGGCATAATTTGTTGGACTTTCCTCGTCGCCCCCCCCCCCCCAGTTCCTAATAAGGACCGATCTAGTCCAGTCCGGTGGGTAGCTCGACACACCTTAAGCTTGGGAAATGAAATACACCGACAACTCAGCCATCAGCGTGGGTCCGGACGTCAGCTTCCCGTCATCACTTAGAAAAGAGCGCAAGAAACAAACACAAAATGAAAAAAAAAAGCAAAAAAACCCCAGTGATTTCTTACGCGCACTTGATTATTGTTACTAGTAATTAGAGAATCAAGGGTTAACGGTGGGTACTTAGTTTCCTGAAGCGATTAGAAGCATCTGCGATGGTAAGTGAGCGCTGCTGCTGCCTATGTTACCGGGAATAAAGGGCAAAGAGTTAGAGGTGATGCAGTCTCTCAAACCCCCGTTTCTGGTGCTTTCATCTTCAAGGATGTTGCTGGCGCGAACCAACGCACTTATTGTGATTATTGTTATTATATCAGCTGACAAATTTGCTCGGTTAGGGGGTGGTGGTGATTTCCTACTTTTTTAAATATTGTTTTGAATATTCATAGTGTTTGTTTACCTAATTGTTTCTTATTTGCTACCGAAACTTGTTTCTCTTGGTTAGTGCGAATGCTGTCAGCGTAAATGTTAAAGGGCCGTTGGAAAGATCGGTCGGCCGGCTCTGCTCGTTGCGTGACACGAACTGACGCATGCGCAGCTGCCTGTAGAATGCCGGCTTCCTTCCGGTCCGAGATGGTAACTAGAAAACAGCGGACCGCGGTCCTATCGACGGTGGTGTCGGCGAGTTGTAAGAACCTCTCAGGCTGTCCATTTATCGGACACGACTCTGCCCGCGCCAGTGCCCGTATCTGCATCGAGGGATGCAGCGATCCTGGCGAGGAAAGTGGGCGCCACTACCGGCAGCTGGCCAAAACGGTCTGTGTGTTTCTTGCGGAACTGCGAGTTCACTGAACATATCGGGAAGCTGGTTGACCCCCCCCAACTAGCTTCGGCTCGCGGCGCCCCGAAAGCCACTAAAGGGTTAAGCTGTCTATTTCTTTATCACCTTCGATATCCCTGCCTACGGAGAACTCCGGCAGTATATAATACAGCTATAGTTCGATGAAACAGATAAACCTTACAGTGTATGGATAATCTAAGATTAATGTTTTTCTTCTGCTTCGTGAACCAAGTAAATTTAAACTAAACTTTATATCGTTTCATGTTTAATGGAAAATAAAGTTTGTGTATATTTTTTATTTTAGTACGAGAACTTCAGTATCTGTGGTCTTTCTGGTGTTGTCGCCTCACTTCTCCTTTCTTTTTTTAAACTTTCACATCCGAAACATCACCAACATCATCACCTTTCGCCTTGATTGGGGCAAAGAAGTCGAGGTAGCAACGCTAAAGTTTATAAACGGCATATTTCTAATTAAACTGTTTCGAGCTACTCGCTGGAAAAAAAGCACACTCAAGGATATCGACAGTTTATCCGCATGTATCTGGTCCTGAGGTGTATTGGGAATAGGCATTGTTGTCCAGAATAGTTTCATACCTCGCACATGACCTAGTAGGTGTCACGTGGTTATAATAATCTGTCGGACCCAAGAACGCAAAGTAGACCTTCCATCTTCTTCTTTTTTATCTTTCTGACAGAAATTAGTTGTAAATACGGAATCTGCCATGAATTATTAGTCAAGTCGACTAGAACCTCGCCGTTATTTGGACAATTAAGTGATTGTTCATAAATAATAATAAAAATAAGGAAGGTTTAATATAAAATCGTCTGTGTAGTGCCACAGGTACCATAGTGAGTCGAGCTCTCAGTACCGATCAGTTATATTAAACTAATAATAATAATAATAATAATAATAATAATAATAATATAATAATAATAATAATAATAATAATAATAATAATAATAATATAATAAAGCAAGCATTGTGCCACTATCGTCAAAATCGGGAAGAAATTGATTTCGTTAAATTGCCCCGTGAATGGGGAGGATGGGGTCTGTAAAGTTTCCTCTGAAAGGTTCGGTGTGGCCCAGCAGTTATCCGAAGTTCTATACGTTGAAATAATCAAGAACAAGTATAAACACAAGGAGGAGTCGATGAATGCCAACAACGTTACTTCTGCTGCGTGTTTCTAATTTTTAGACTCTTAGAGAACACCTGATTTATAGTTCTCTCTAAGACGGTGCCTGCCTTCTACTTGGTCCTCGAGCTCGATTCAAGTCCGAATTTACCGACCTTTTGAAGGCCCTAAAATCCGTGGAAAATTCTTTATCTAATAAATTAAAAGTTGCGCGAAAACTTGGCTTTATTAAAAGCTTTTTAATGTTAATTCTTTGGTCGGGCTCACCGTGCGAACGGAGTCAGAGGTCAGGTGCTAAATGTCAGAAGCTTATCCTTATTATTAAATACCAGTAAATGTCATGTAAAAGTGGACATTGCGTAACCGATTAAAGATGAGATTTTATTTCGTGCAGTGGATATCTAACAGAAGGAACATATGATGTGGGAAAACGTTAGAAAAGAAGCGGAGTGAAACGCACAGGTATTAAATAGCTGTATCATTTAGTGTTTATTCTAACGAGGTCCCCCTCCAAACTGAGTATTCGCATGTGCCCGCTTATTACCTGTAGTAACCCGGATGCGGTCTAGGCTAGGGCAATCATAGATAATTCGCTGGATACAAAGATCCTGTGAAGCGAGATGTTTCCGAAAACTAATATAAAGTATTTTAAAGATTGATCTAAACGGTGGCCAATTATTTAAAAACAAATTAATATGTGATCGGATGCACTCAGATGGTGAACGTTGCCCGCCAACAGTCTTATTTTGAGATATCTTTTTATCCTTACAACTAAAAATCAACAGTTTTCCAGTCACAGACTACTTAGCAGCACTTCCGACGACTATTAGGGTCTTTACAGTTGACTTGAACTACGTAGATCTTTGAGCCGGTGCTAGAGACACGATGCCGACGACCAAGACACGAGCCAGCTCCACAAGGAAATTCCGCATTAAGGGGACTGGCAGGCTCTCCTCCCGCATCTAAACATCGGGAGAAAATCTGTTTAGCTCTATCTCGTTAAAGATGGTTTAGCATCGTAGCACACACACACACACACACTCGATTTAAAAACTAAAATAAAAGAAGGCGACCCAATAATTTCGTCAGCCAGTGTAACTAGGCCATTCGTGAGGGTCCCCTGCGATGGGGAAGAAGTCAGGGTCGGAATGAAGAAGAGCGAATTGGATTAGCGGAGGCAGCAGTTGGCAGTGACGGAGCGACCAAACCCAGGCTGGTCGGGCTCCGCTATCCCGGAGACTGGCCACTACTGGCTTTCTCGAGCAGAGCTACGCTGATCTACGGAAACCTGCAGATTTGTCCAGCAACGATCTTAATTATCGGCAATTCCAGGGACCGGGAGAACTGTTTACCCATCGGGTTAAAGAAAACAAACGAAGAGTAGCTGCTCGTTGGGTTAGTGCTGACAAGCTGTTCTCAAGATCCGAAACACCATATGCCGGACAGGGAGACAGAGCCCCCACCCACCCTCCTGATACAACATTTGAGCAGGACCCACACACGGCAGTCGTAATAAGTATATTTACTGGACTCGACTCCGCCATGTGACACGTGCGCCGTATTTTCCTGTTACTGCTGACGGAGGGAGACCTCCTTGTTTTCGATACCGTAAGACATTTCGCTGAAGAAGTAAATTTTACCGTAAATTGTCATAGTTTGAATGGTGCGTTTAGATAGCAAACTCTGTTGCAAGATGCGTGACTCTGATTGGCTTGGCCAGCCAAAGGTAGTAATTATCAGATTTTTAGCTTTTTTATCAGTTTAAAATCATGAAACAGCTTCAGCTGTGAGAACTTCATTTATCGTTGTCTTTTAGTACATATTCACGGTGCTTAGATAGATAGATCCCTGATCACTGAAAGGTCAGGTACTGGCAGACGCTAGACACGTGCTATTACAAAAAAAGAAAGAAAGAAATAGAGTCAATCAGTACGACTTCATGCTTAAAGACACCTCTGCATTTCGTGGAGATTGATGGCAATGATGAAGTTCGCTCTGTTGGACATACAGGTTGAGCTGACCGAGAGCCTGAGGTGGCTACAGGTCTGGCCAGAACAGTCGGACGGTTTTCCACAGGTAGAGAATACCTGCGGCGGACGACAAATAACTTACCAGAACTACTGTTTAAAATGTTAGTGGGATAACACCGGATGTCCGAAGGAGGAAAATCTAACTCCGTATGCGCCTGGTAACAGAGAGAGAGAGAGAGAGAGAGAGAGGAGAGCGAGAGAGAGAGAGAGAGAGAGGAGAGAGAGAGAGAGAGAGAGAGATAAGAGAGAGAGAGAGAGATATGAGGAGATATCGCGCTATCTAGGTTGGTAGGGCCTTGTGTGGGGCTTTATTCCAAACCGCTGTACTCTGGTACAAAACTGAGATTCCCCACAGTGCCGAGGAGTACTTACTCGCTGGGGGTCATGGCGGCATGTTTGCCAGTCGACGACCATCAGGCGAAAACTTAATAAATTGACTCTCAGTGGCTGCGCAGCTTTCAAAATATGTGGGTGGCTGTTGTCATAATCGGTGAAAATTCGATCTCTTCGGCTGAAAAGGCCGCGTGATCTCCCAGGGATGGCGGCAGGACGGGCGTGGCGGTCTGCTGAAGGGGGCTTTGACAGTCTCGGTCTCGCCCAGCTGTTTCGTGTTGCAGGGGCGCGACACGGACTGTGGGTCGGATGAAGTCTGTGATCGACAGTCTTCATCCTTAAAAGGACTCTTAATTAATAAGATCCCATCCAATACCTATGGAGATTGCTAAGCGCCGTATTACCCAGCTGAGGGCCCGCCCACATCCCTCCGTGTCCCCAGAATCGTCTTACGGTGATCCGATAAAGGACGGGAAAGGTGAGCGAAACTAACCGACCCAGCAGCAGCAGCTCTGGGAATAGTTGCCAAATCGGAAGATTACTAAAGGAGGAAACTAATTACAGAAGCAACATTTATTTTGTGCTGGAAAAGTTGTAGTTAAAGCCAAGTCCTTGATAGCATACGGCGTCTGATTAGGAATGGAACGCGAGGCCATTACCCTTCCCCGGTGGTACCTCGATCTGCTCGCGACGGCTTTCCTTCCTCGTACTAAATAAAGTACAAAAGCGAAGACCGATTGGCCGAGTTCAGCCATCTTGGCTGCAGTCACGAGACGAGTTAAAATCCCCCCGTGTGTCCCACCAGGGTATTCCGCGTGCGAGGGCCAGTAGAGCAGCCTCGGTCTACCTTAGACTTCTGCTAAAATAATCTCCGACTCTTTACCCGTTGAAGAGTTTGTTAACAACTTCATTTAGCATTCGGCAAGAAAGCAATCGGATACAGGTGCGGGAGATGCTCGTGATACCACTCCATCACAGGTATTGAACCGTGTCCCGCTCACTTTGGAAAAATCGGATCTTTCCCGAGCTCTCCGAGAACACCGAGCCACCACCTCTTTACCTCCGTGCAATCGACCTTCCGCTCTACATCTCTTAATGCTACAGCGAACAGTGAGCGACCCACGGTGGGTCCACTATTAAAATCAGTTCTTCAGTCAGAACTTCTATATTGAGATGAGAAAACGAGCCGGATCTCAGCACCAGAAGATGGTAAATGACTTCATCTTGACCGAAGCCATTCCGTGGAAAAGCAGCATCTTTCCCTGCTGATCCGAATACCTTTGTCTACCACACCTGTTGATGGTTTCTGAAGACCCTGGCTGAAGGCTGGGAATCCAGCGAACTCGACCCAGAGTATTTCAAGTGACAGCCGACCTCCGTAAACATCCCACCTGTCTTTTCTCCTTCTGTAATATATATATATATATATATAGTGTTCGACTGCAGGGGCCGCTAGGAGCTTATCGGAAAGAAAGACAAAGTAGCAGATATCGTTCGCCGTGAAGATAACCCTGTTTCACATAGTCTGTGAATTCTATAAGGGCAAACAACAAAGCCTTAAAGAATCTACCGTGTCATTCTTTGAAGTTTAGTTTACGTATTTCCCTTGATGTCTTTTACTTTTTCTCTATTATTATTTATTATTATTATTATTATTATTATTATTATTATTATTATTATTATTATTATTATTATTATTATTATTATTATTTCAACACCTCTCGTAATGCAACAGACGACGTGATTTCTCATGTCAATGCCTTTTATTACAGTTTCAGCCCAGCTGAAAGTAAAACGAATTTGAACATTAAGCATCTGCTACAAACCATCGCTCTTTGTTATCACTGCTATTCCAACATCAAAAGCTGCGCCTGCTGACTGAGGAAAACTACCAAGAGGGCCGACAGGTGGCTTCGTTAACCCTCCTCGCCGTCACCATCCAAAGAGGATCGGGACCGTTCACGACGCATAGTTAACTTAGCGATTTGCTGCGAAGAAGCCAGATTTCCCTTTTTGTCAACTGGAAAGCCAGCGAACATATTCAACAAATCGGCTACATTTCACCTCCCTAGAATCGTTCCCACGTGGCCCAGTCCCGCAGCTCACGTGGACCGCTTACTTTCTCTGCGTTTCCATTATAATTTCGAATATAATTCCTCTATAGTTCATTATTCTAATTTTATCCTGTAGTCACGCATACGTACGTATTAAGAAAGTATTATCTCATTCATCATTTGTGGGGAATATATGGAAATGCCAGGGGCGAGTGCTATTTATAAATATTTATTTATTTATTTGTGTGTGAACTTTAAATTACAACGTCTTGAGATCAACATACATAATCATTGAGCATCTCCATCGAACGTATTTATTCATGTTGATTTTCTCGATAACTTCTAACGTTTATTTAAAGAACCTATTTTATTAATCAGGCTGGTTCTGATGAGCCGAGTAAGCACGAGAGAGACGTGGGTATAGATCATTTCAAAGCCGTAAACACTGGGAATAAAACGATAGAACGAAAGTTTTGATTTGCGTATACCATTAACTCCTAGCGGTGGGGAAATTTTTTATATACATACAACCGATTAATGAGTGTTGCGGCTGACCGGTTGTTTGGTGGTTAACCTATCGAGCATCAATTCTGCTCCAGGAGAGACAAGCCGGCCTGTGAAGAGTTACGTCTCTAACGTTGTTGGGAAAATCGTAGTGAAAACGTAGAGATGTGGAATACTCGGAAATGATGAAGTAGTCGGCTAATAGTGATGATGATGGCGATGATGCAATCAGAAGAGGAAGGTAAATAAAGACTGCGTTGGTTAGAACGAGTGTGGCTCGCCAAATAATTAAGGATATTTAAAGATGTCGCAGAGGGTCAGTTATCGGTTGTCCTCCTCCGTCACTCTCCGGTCGCATCTTGGCAAGAAATCGCTGCTACGTCGCGGAAGACTGGCGCAGCGGTCCCCTTGGTAACGAAGCTCGGCCGGGCTTCGACTCGGTCAGGCGGAGATGAAGTGGACGCGGGTTTTTGGGTGCGGTGGAGGGCGGATGTGACGTAGTACGTCGACGCGGTGCTGCCGGAGATTCGTTACGGAAATCCACCCGGCGACTACGACTCGCACGGGTTTTCCCGACCCCCCTCCCCCCCCCCCACAGCAGGAAATCAACAGCATTCATCGGACCCTATTTTTAAAAAGTCAGCTGGGTAAGAAGAAGAACAAACGAGATAAGCTGGGCCGAGAACCCAAAAAGCAGGAAAGTTAGGAACGAAAACCAAAGAAACGGGCACTTCCGGTGGGCGTGGGGGGAGGGGGGTTCCGAACCAAAGCTGTGACGAAGATAAGGGCGGTCTTTAAGCCAGCGCGTGGCGCGTTCGTCTTACCTTACTTACCGCATCTTCTTCATCCCTAATCCTCAGCCCGCATCAGCTACATTGTTTGCGTCACCATTAATAGTTATTGCGCGAGAGGGCCGCGACGCAAGCTCTCCGAGTCCTCGCGCGGGAGCCAGGGGCTGGGAGGGGCTGTCCGCCAACACGTGTGTGTGTGTGTGTGAGGGCCTTGCGCTTCTAAAGCCAACACCGTGGATACCGACGGTGACGACCGGTGGAATCCCGGTCGCACAATCAGCCCCTTCTCGCAGAGGTCGCCAGGTTTCATGCTTGGTTTTAGAAGTCTATAAAACGCGTATTTATCGGACTTTTATCGCCGTCTGCTGAGAAGTCGCACACCCGACCGACGAGCCATCGGCCGAGTGAAGGAGACTTGGCCATTGTTCCCACCTTTCTTTGTCTTCCGTTTGCTTTGCTTCTCTCTCCTCCCCGCCCGCCCACCCTCGCCCCAGGGATTAAGCAAATGGGATAAAACCGACAATTTTACGCGGAACTAAAATGACGAGGAACTTTGAGGGTTTGTCGTTAAGTTCGGAATTAACGTCGCTGACAGAACGTTGAAGAGATCTCTTTGTCGGTCCGGCGAGCACTCGGCCAAGACACGGCCAGCGCGGCGCCCTCACCTCGACAACATTTTGGCATCGTTCCGCGTCGTGTTGGCCGCGTTGGGCGAACGACAGGCCATTGCCGCCTTTTATCTACTCGAGACCCAACCGGCCCCGACGACGAAGAAGAGATGGTTGTCAAAACAGTCGGTCTTTGGCGCCCCTGATCGCAAGAACGTAACACGGCGTTTATACTCGCACCTACGAATTTCCGAAGACAAGAGCGAGGCGAATCAACAGACGTGCGACTTCCGTCATGGCAGCCGTGGAACCTTCCACGCGAACGACGGCAGGGCTCGTATTTCTTCCTTACGTTGGAGGAACAATTATGCGAAAGATCGACTGCGGTTCTCGCGCGAGAATACCGTGGCCCGAGGCTGAACGGATATTGGCTTCCCCTTGTCAGGTTTTGTTAGTCGGTTTCTCCAATCACGAGAAATATCGAGAAAAAAAGCCTCCGAGGATGGCTACACTCACAGCCTCTTCCACGTCGCCGAGGGGACGCCACCAAGACTGACTGACTGACTGACTGACGGTTCTGGCTGGTTCGTTCACCAGTAAAGCCATAAGGGCGGAATGGGTAGGGGGGGAATAATTCTCCAGTGTGATTCATCTTAGGCGGAAATGCCGTAAATCGGCCTGGAATCCGTCCTCCTAGATCGGTCAGAGTCCGAGTAAACCGGGCGCTTTCGTGTTGAGAGGCCCTGCTGAAGCTTACAGTAGGACAGGGCCCTACAGAGGGGGGAGAAGAACGACTCCCCCCCCCCACCGGTTAGATTCCAGACAGCGCTAAAGCAATTAGGAACCAGCGAGCACGCTTCGAGTTAAGTAGTTCCTGCTCTTTGTAGTTCCTTGTATTCCGCATGACACGTTAGACATACAAAAAATTTCCAATTACGAAACACAAAAGAAAATCTTCGTTTTAAAAACCATTATCACCTCCCAGATAAAGAGACAATTTTAGAAATTTACTTCTCTTCTTTAAAAAAAACGGATTGAAATCTGAAAACAGCGAGTTTTCGTCAAATGGATTTTATTGCCAGTGAGCTACACTTACATTATTTTTATGCTTCCGTTGGTATTGACTGACTGATTGACAAACGTCAGAAGAGCCATTATTCTCGAGGTTGCCCAGACCTTTCTCACTAAACTAACTGTTATGCAGACTGAGTGAACGTTGAGTACAGGTGTGTGTGTGTCTGTAGATTATCAGTTGTCTAAACTTGATATTGATTTCAAACTTTAAAGAATTAACCTTTATAATAAAATACATAAATATGTACCTACATAGGTACATTCTTCGATTTATACGTACACACCTTTAGATGGTAAGTATCTATACCTTCATTCATACACACCGACACAATACCGACAAATATTATAAAGAACCCCAAAACCATCTTTACACGATATTTACATGGCATTAAAGATGACAATAGAAAATGGTCGTGCAAAGATCAAGTAAACATCGTCTTTTGGTTCTTTCCGTTAGTCGTTAAAGAAGTGAAGGAGAAGTCTGCCTTCTTTGTAATTCAA
>JACATO010000425.1:0-22753 GCA_018389105.1 Nautilus pompilius | reverse complement strand
TGCGAGATGGAGGAGAGAGAGAGAGAGAGATGAGGAGGAGAGAGAGAGAGAACTATTATGTTGTATTCACTTTAGCAAATGAAGATGGAAGTTCATCGTGCAAACGGTGGATTTCCTAACAGGGAAGGGGGAAAAGTTGAGTTAATTGTACCGTCTATTCACACTTGAACCTAAACAAATGGTTTAAAGGATAAATATATTTTAAAATTTCTCATATATTTACGTTACCCGCCATAACAGCCTGTAGTGTAAACACAATTCCATGCATTCAATCAGAAAACCTGGGTCACCTTCGTCTCCCTCGAGTAACAATAGGGAGCCAAGTGCTCTCATAATTGGCCAAAACGTCTGCTATTCTTCCATCTGTATTGTTACTGTGAGGCCATCGGTGCATGAAACGTGTCAATGTCTTCATTAAATGCGAGTGCCTGTATAGTTGCTATCCATGGAGCATTTTCTGGTTCCATATACCAGGCTCTCAGTCCAAAAGACTGCGTATAGCGCCACACACGTCGATCGGAGTGGGGAAAGCTTCCCGATCCTGTTCAGTAGCGATTGTTCAAAGTCATTTGTAATTGACGCAGGGTTCATGTTACTAACGTTCTTCGTGTAACTGAATATGACGTTGTGTGTGTCTTCGTTTTCGTTCTCCGCTACACGGTATACTAGAAGAAGCATGTTGGTTCAGTAAATAATAACATGGACAGTATACAGTTGGGTTCCTAAAGGTGCGCTGTCGAATATGCCATCACAACACCGGTGTCTGGTTTGGCGGACGAGAGGACTAGATTCTTGGATGTTTGTCAGCAGGACCACGTGCTCATTTCAAATGTCAAAAATGGCTTCACTCCGGCCTGAGGTTTTAGGTCTTTGCTTATATCGTCATTATAAGGGGCTGTCCTTTTCCATCTAATCATTCGTGCCAATGTTTCCTTTTTATAGGCGAACGGCGCCTGCGCTCAGGGGGAATTTTACTGTACATTGTGTACGATGCTCAGATTGTCCAGCTCATTGCTTCGTTTCATGTACACGAGCTGTAGCAGATGGACGTGTGTTCGGATGGAGAACCCTGGAGGACTGCCTTCAACCTCCCGCTGCAGCCTTTCAGCTTTTCACATCTCCAATAAGTTTTCCGTCTATCTCTCTGTCAGTAACAAAGGCGCAGACTACATAGAGCAGCTTTCTGCCACCTTTTCTGGTCTCAAGAGCGAGCCAGCAAGCAGCGGTCAGGGTGACCCAGGCAGACAACAAACTGTCCATCAATGGAGGCCAGGCGGAGTGTCATTATATCACCGGCTCGACTCTTGATGGCCTGGAACAGCGTTACTATTCCATCAGCTTCCTGCTCCGGTGTTGAGCTGGGATGTTCAGCGAGCACCGCCTGTGTGAAGTCCTCGTTGTCTGTTTGTGTGGATCAAAGTAAAATGGGTAGATGAACGTTATAAAATAAATGAGATACTCAAAATATTAGACAGAATTAGTTCAGCCAAGTAAAGGTGTAAAGTCTGACTTTCTGTCTATTTTATCTCTTTGTTAGCACAGAGTGAGGAAGCGTGACCAGACAGGGAGAGGTGTACACGGACGACAGGCTGGCAGCCGAGCTGTCTCCCTGAGAGAGAGAGAGAGAGGAGAGAGAGAGAGAGAGAGAAGCGGAGATGAGAGGAGAGAGAGAGAGAGGAGAGAGGAGAGATGTAGGACGGGCAGAGAGGGAGAGAGGGAGAGAGATTAGGACGGGAGTGGGAGACGAGAGGAGGGAGGAGAGAGACAGAGGTGTACCCGGACGACAGGCTGGCAGCCGAGCTGTCTACCCGAGAGAGAGAGACAGTGTACACGGACGACAGGTTGGCAGCCGAGCTGTCTCCCCGAGCGAGAGAGAGAGAGGAGAGAGAGAGGGAGAGGGAGGAGAGAGAGAGAGGAGAGAGTTTGTACACGGACGACAGGCTGGCAGCCGAGCTGTCTCCCCGAGAGAGAGAGAGAGAGAGACAGGGTCCCGACGACAGTCTGGCAGCCGAGCTGTCTACCCGAGAGAGAGAGAGAGAGAGGTGTACACGGACGACAGTTGGCAGCCGAGCTGTCTCCCCGAGAGGGAGAGAGAGAGAGAGAGAGAGAGAGGTGTACACGGACGACAGGCTGCCAGCCGAGCTGTCTCCCCGAGAGAGAGAGAGGAGAGAGGACAGGTGTACACGGACGACCACTGGCAGCCGAGCTGTCTACCCGAGAGAGAGAGACAGGTGTACACGGACGACAGGTTGGCAGCCGAGCTGTCTCCCAGAGAGAGAGAGAGAGAGACAGGTGTACACGGACGACAGGCTGGCAGCCGAGCTGTCTCCCCGAGAGAGAGAGACAGGTGTACACGGACGACAGACTGGCAGCCGAGCTGTCTACCCGAGAGAGAGAGAGACAGGTGTACACGGACGACAGGCTGGCAGCCGAGCTGTCTCCCTGAGAGAGAGAGAGAGAGAGAGAGGTGTACACGGACGACAGGCTGGCAGCCGAGATTGACTGGTCGGCCTCCATTCCTGCTACATCTGTTTGTCAGGAGTTTTGATAGAAATCTGTCATTCTCGACTGTCACAGAGCGCTTCACGTTTATCAAATCTTACCAGATGTAACGCTACAGCGCAATGCGATGGTTATCGCTAACAGGTGCTTTCCTTCCTTTACCTCAGCGAGGCGAGACACTTGTGTCAGTAGCTGGAATGTAAAGACCCTGAGGTGGGGGAGGAATCACGCCGTCGATATCCTACATCAACAGATGAAGAACTCGAGCCTCGGTTTCGATGTCATGGATGGTAGTATGCCGTGCCATGGATTCTCTTTCAGATCCTGTTCCAGTGCTCGGTTCCACGTTGTTTGGAGGCGGCCCATCTTCGCTGGCAGTAAGATCTGTTCGCCGGATGAAAGCCTACATTTCAGCGAGGTCCAGCTGTAGCAATATTACCATTTATAATTTCATATTTAACTTTACTAAGCACAAATTGTTAAATCTATCGGCAATATTCTCCACTGTTGCCGGTTACGGAAGACGCCGCGATGATGGGAGGTCGTGAAGCCTTGACGACAGTACCCTGTCTTGCGCATGACTGACGAATGTCCTGGCAGGTGGCGCCCGTGCACATTCGAATAGGGAACAAGTTTCTACAAGGCGACGCCAGGACGGACAGGAATTTATTTACATGGAAGGAAGAAGATGTGAGACGTGAAAATAGCGATCCAATATGCTCTTGTTAATTTAAGTCGACGACATTAGAATTTATTACAGTCGATAAAGACAGAAGGGAGATATGAAAATCTAATATTTCTTAAAGGGTTAAAAGCAGATCGGTGCCACGGTCGGGGTACAGAATTGCTAGATTGAAGTTCTGGGTTCGAATCCGGATCGGGACCGACTCCGTTTGACTCACCTATGTGGTATGGCTTCTTTTCGTTCATGACCAGGTAGTCATGTGTTTTATCCGACATTTGAAAAAGTAAGAGATCCATTTAGAGTCTTTCTGCCAAACCAGGAAGTGGCGAACCCTTCACGGACCGGGATGTGTGTCGCTTTCTGATTGGATAAGCGCGGCAGGTTGCCATCTTACCAGACTTGTCTCCATGTTTAGACATTGGTACCTGGCTGACGGCCGGTTAATAATTTTAAGAAAAGGAATTAAAGAGTGCAAACCAAATTGTACTAATCCAACGTTGAAAAGAAATCGGAATTAAATTATTTTGCTTGTATCAGATGAGAAAATGAAGACTTTGGTCCAGTCTGACCGATCATCTGTTCAGGTTTCATTCTGTTGATCTCACATCGGAGAGAAACGAAAATTTGAAGGTTTTTTGTAAAAATTCTTTATTAAAAAAATTACAAAATGATCTGAAGGAAGATCAGTTTTAGGAGAAGCCTTCCAAACAGGAATTAACTGACAGGTTAGAAGGGAAGTAAAGAGATAAAACCTGTTAATAAAAGGAAAATGATGGAAAAATGCAAAGTAGATATTTAATTTTTAATGAAAATTAAACTTTTCAGAATGAAAGCAATAAAAAGAGTAAGAATCCAATGGAGGGAAGGTATTTCTTCAGCACAGAAGTTGTCAGGGGAGCTAAGATTTACGGAATTAAATGGAAGTAGTAAGAGTGGTCAGAACAGAAGGTAACCAATGGCAATAGCCAACAGAGTGGCCTGAGCTGAGGTTTGGGCGGAAGCTGATCCACGAGTCGGTGACTTGTAGCCTGAAATCTTGTAGCATCTTTGCGACATGGAAGAGGAGGTAATGTAGTCTTTGAAGATCTGACCCAAATTGCCGCACTCTACCAATTCCTTCGCCCCACAATCAACGCTGGTCGAAAGGCTTCTGCAACAGACATTTTCATGGTTAACTAAATGTGCAGCTATTTCACTTTAAAAAAGAGAAATAGGATGTTAAGTTTATAAATAGCAGCTGAACGAAATGTGTGGTACCTTTACAGCTTTAAAAGTAAACCTGATGGAGTTGACGTAAAATAGGCAGTCTGTTGTCTGATCAGACCGAAATAACTGGATATCTATTGACCCTGACAACATCTCCCGTTTATCTATCAGCTCCTCAAACCGAACTATCTCCAGTATCAGAAGTAGTATTCATACCACAGCTAAATATAACACAAGAGTACCGTCCGTTGGCGCCAAATAAGACACCAGTCTAGGCCCGACCTGTAATTTGTCCGCCCTACACTACTTCTTACTCGGACTAATCAGCATATCATTGCCTTCTTTTGTATAAAAATCTGTCTCCCCCGATCGCTCAGATTACCGTTGCATTGTTTCCTTTAAAAGCTTCACGTCTCCAACGATTCCAAACAGAACAAAAATGTAGATAGCTTTCATAAGTAAACTTACCGAACTTCTGGATCGTTTACCTACAAACAGGCGATTTTATTTCCTGTAATCTGAGCGATCGTTTACCTTTTAATGAAAACAAACAGCTGGTTGAATGACACCATGGGTGACGAATTTTTCCTGCACCTGACAAACTGACAACGAAATTCCTATTCAGCGAAAACAAAGACGATTAACTCTTTCCTTACTAACCTGCACACGGCATCGTAACCCCGTTCAGGTACTTTGCTGATACCTCCCTTCAGGTAACGTGAAGGGGTAGCGAAATAATTTTCGAAACACCCCATCAGACCTACTCGAGTAGTGTTCTTCATTAGGCAGCTGGTTTCTTTCACAATATCTGGAAAAGAGAAGAGACTATATACCGGGGGCGGTCGATCAGGTATGATGCGATATCTATGAAGCTTTTATAAAAGAGAGACCCCTTTATGGTTAGTTCCCCGTTGTGTATTAAACAAGGAAACTATCGCTAGGCACTGACCCTGAACAATCAGTGTTCGAATTTAAATGTATAAAATGTAGAAGAAATCTTGTCGGTGGCCCTCCAGAAAGTGACTGTTTATTGCTGCACGAGAAAATTGAGACTTCCGTCCGTCTGGCTTCCCTAACTACACCTGTCGGCGCATCCTTCTCCGACAAATGAAATAATCGTGTTCACCTATTATGGATCGTCCATATCGAAGATGTTCGCTAATGCTAAAGGATTCCATACCAGAGGTAAGTCATTTCCACGTGTACACTTTGATTCACTTCTGAAGAATCCAAATTACAGAAAACCTCGCTAAGTTACGTTTTGAAATTTTCTTAGTTGATCATCCATGGAAATCAACCGTTTGGCTGACCAGACTCTGCTGAGTTTGGGAGATCCATTGATACAAGTGGATTCAATACGATTTTCTCTACATCCAAACTCAAAACGCTGCCAAAAGGTAAACTTTGTATTTCCCTTTAATGTGCAATTGACGCAACTGGGAGCCTTACACCAAGCAACTTGGAATATACCAAATAATCTAAACTCCTGCACATCCACGAGATTACAAGGACTGATAAACGTGGAGGGCATATTCGCCGAGGTGAGGACCCCTCTGAGTGGCTGTCGGTGTCGTCTTAAATTCGTACTTCACTACTTTGCGATTCTCTTGAAGCCGGATTCGTAGATTTGGTGAGAAAACGTCTATTTGATTTCTTTCTAACAATCGCAGCATTAAGAAGAAACTGGTGAAAACCAGAGTCCGCGTTTATCTAAATTAAAAGACGGCCCCCTTATATCAGCTTTCTAAGCTGATCTCGTGCTAAATGCTCTTGTAGTTTACTTACCGGAAGAAGATTTGCAAAGACCGAGGTGGTGGCAGATTTAGAGAATCTGGTGCTGAAACCACGCAATTCTACCAACTTTTTATAATTCTCGCACCGGTCGCGTCGGCGTAGTTAACAAACAATCGGATGCTTAGTAACATGTCTGGAAACAAGAAAAGATACAAATACATTGGAGTTTCCCTGTCTGATTCAGGAAATATGATGCGGATATATAGCAAGGAAGCTAACGATGAAATTCTTGCTAGATTAATCTGATCCGGTCTGAGATGCTGCTGCTCTGCTGACGATGTAAAGTCCATCCAGCAATTGTCCAGGACATGAGAAGCCATTAGAGAAGATATAATGGAAATATTAAAGTTTATATAACAGGGAGGAGACGAGTGACCTCCGTCCAGAGGACCGGGTTAGATCAGAACCCGGCTCGCTAGTTTATAGATATTTGGAATGCAATGAGTGACAGCCCGGGGTCGAGTCCCTGTCCGCAAAAGTCCCGTTTATTGTACACTGAGCAGAAGCAGATATGAAAGTAATGTTCTCGTGTGGATTTTCCGTGCCCGTGCAGATTTATCCTGACTTTAACCTCCCCAGACAACCGTACCTTGCTGGGTGGATTGGACAACATGGCTAATACCTTTACTGATGTGAATTTACCTTTGACCTCGAATGTCAGAACAAGGATTCAATAAAAGCTAATGATTACATAACTACAATACCGCCGTCGCTGTAACGATACTGCACACGTGTCTATAGCCCAATGTTTATAATACTACTTGCATTTGCATGTTTCGTCCATCGTATGTTTCAGTTTTCCTTCTACTGCCAAGTTTATAATTCTATTTATCAGCTCCACGCCAATGTCAACGCCACAGGCTGCAATTTCCTTCTCAGCATTCTTCACGCAATCTTCGTCATCAGAAGAGATACTGTCAACTAGATAAAAATATCGTGTAAGAGTCATGTGTCGGGTGTTGGAGTAAATAAACTTTACAGCGAAAGGTGGATTTTCACCACTCAAGATAATGTTATCAAAACCCAGAGAAATGGCTCAACACTGGACCTAACTACAACTCCAAGAGTTAATCTTGGCTTCTACGTCCGCGTTTGCAATTCAAAAGGCAAAAAGGATTCTAAAAGTTCGTTTCAAATGTCATCATGGACTCTCGCTTCAACAGAACTCGCTACAAGGAGTCGATGAGCGCAAATTAATCGAGCGAGACGCTGAGTCACTAATCCCTGTACCTGATACGAACGAAGATAAATGGTTTAGTAATCGAGTTCGATAAGAAAACGGATCGAAATTTCCAGAGGACGAAACCCGTGAATCGTTGATTTTTTGTATTAGTCTGTTATCATCGGTCGTTTAAAAATCGAAATCTTGTGACCAGTTGAACTGGTGTACGTTTGGTAGACCCGAAATAAACCAGTTCTACAGATCAGTGAGCCCTTTTTTGTTCGGTTCCCAGGAAAGTCTATAAATTTGTAATGTGGGATCTGAAGCAGAGCGATCGGTATGAGCAGGGTATTCTAAGAGTTACTGCTGAGTGGGTCCATCCTTCCGTCCTTCTTCTTTAATCAGAAGATGAGAAATCTACAATATTTTTCGAGGAAAGAAAATTTAAAATAAAAAGTAAACGTTTGGCAGAAGTAAAGAAACAGCCTCCAGGACTCTGGCAGAATATTCCGGTCACCCGCGATTGTGGACTATATATAACCAGGTGAGGAGATTCTATAGGTAGACACAAAAACACAGATCAGGGGAACCAATGGACTTCGATCAAGAGGTGAATAGTTGGACGTTGAGACGTCGATGAACGGATGGAAAATCTGCGAAAAAAACATTGGATAATCGGCTGTGGATTATCAATAGGGTTACTTCCTATTTCAAGAGAAGCCATGAAGCTCCGTTCATTGACGGAGTGGGTGCGGTATTTCTGCTTGTCCCACCCGCATTATTCCGTTAGCTCCGGTATCAGGTCTGACAACGAACCAGTCGGGAAATATTCGCCCCTTCCTACTGCGCTCTGCCTGGCTTTTCGAAATGAATATTCCTTCCCGCCGCCACCAAAATCGTATAGTTTGGTAGCCGGTTTGCCTAACGTGCATCGATGGGTTACGAAGGAGTATTCGGTTCTGTTTGTTTGGCACTGAAAACACCTGGTTCTGGAAAGATTGTGACGATCAGTCGGCGGCGGACACCTGCGCCCGTTTGCTGCAGCTTGGACGTTTTCACGGCTGCGAACTGAATTTGTAACAGGAAAAAAGTCTACGCTCGGCCGCTTCCCCTGTCGTGTTCCTGGGCCCCAAAGGGAGAAATAGAAATTCTCTTACCTGCTGATAACGCGAGCAAGAGGATCAGCACACCTGAACTTGTTGGCCACCACATACTTCTGTCCTGTTTGAGTTACCCCACCTACGGGCGGGGTATTTATACGTCTACATCGGGAACTGAAAAATTCAATTTGGACAGGTTCATTGTTCATTGCGTGTAATTGGCAACTGGAGAGAGAAAGTTCTGTGACTGGTTGGTGTCAAAAACAGAGCTTCCTCGCCTCGTCAGCTTCTTCACCAAATGTGCACATCGTGTATCGTTACAGGAAGGATTATGTGCTAAACGTGTCGGCGGATATCACCTGACTTACATCTATTCTTACCTGGACTGAAAATATCGACTCAACCTCCATGATTGATCGACTCCTTTCATATGAGACTTGAATTGAGTCATCAGAGAACCATTTAGAAAAGATAGAAACTCATTTAAAATTTGAATTTATTGATCGTTCAACTTCGATCACTAATACCAGAGTATAGGCCAAATGGTCAGACCTCCTTGACGGTCGGGGCTTTTCAATGTGTTTGTGGTAGACAATGTTTAGAGATATCTTCAGTTACTGATACTAGGGGTTCTCATTACAGATTGGCTAACATTCCAGCACGGTTAATTATCAGTAGATGTTTATTAACAATAACAGATCTGTTAATGAAGGGAGCGATTTAATGGTGGTGCCATTATCAATTTGGGAATTGTTTGGATGAGTATTTATTTTTCCTGAGGCTGCACCCATTGACCTTGGCGACTTCTTGTCTCTGCCTAATAAAGTATCGGTCGTCGCTGTAAATCGGCCACAGTATCACTTCAAGTATAATTGGTTTTAGGTTAGTGACGTCACTCGGATTCCTAGGTAATTTGTGGAAGGATATTTCCTCCGGATTAATAAAACCCCTGCTCCAGTTAATGTACAGGGTGGTCTGTATAAAGCTCTTATGTATATATACGTCCTGACCCTTTATACATGATGCAGTACACCTTGCACCCTCTACATCTATGTTACGGTCTTTTTGAAGAAGTTGGGTGACCGGATTTCCGGCTCAACCCAGAGGAAAGCTACCGGCGATGCTGCCATTAACAAAACACTCTCACCGTCGACAGCTCCGGTTACAACGACCGAACAAACAACACTTCGTTACGACTCGAGCAGCGCCCCCTGCCGACCTAATTTACGTGTCTTGTTTGTAAATCGTGTGCTACCCCATTGATTTTTAAAGCTGGACAGCTTCCGTTTTGATTTTTTCTCATTTGAGGACAAAAAAAAAAAAACGGTCTGCGCCTCAATAGTTTTGTGTAGCATTGTTATGCAAATCTGGCAGGTTTTCCATCGACTTCTCTGAACCAGTAGAGAGCAACAACTCCCTCTCGCCTTCCCCTCCCTAACCAGCAATAGCACGTAAAAAGGACCTAGGCCTGTAATTATTCTTTCTTGGAAAACCTCTTCCAGAGCAGACCGACCTGCTATCCTAGGAACTATGTATGTTTTGCTGACGAGGCCGACCTGCTTATCCCAGATGATGTCACAAATGAGGAGGAGACACCAATTTGTTTTTCTTCTTCTCTCAAGGTGTTTGACTTAATTCACAAGTTTGTGTAAACTTAGAAATATTTTCTTACTCATTCAGAATTTCTAAAATCTAATTTATTATCCGACCTTAGTCTGCTCCCTTTGTTATTGTGCTATCCCCTCAGATCTTTCAATAATAAGATAAAACAGTATTTTTATTCAGAACAGATCGTCAACATCTCTGGTCTTCTCCAAATCTTCCTTTACTTCCTGAATAAGTAGGTATTTGTTTGCTGTAACTTTTGATCTATGAACACTTAAAACTACCAAGTCCACACAAACAATCGTCTACCATCCTTGACTTTAGCCCCATTTTTACTCTTCTTCTTCTTTGTTCTAATGCGCACCATCTATCAATGATAATATCAGCAATGGAAGTAGCATCCGGTTCTCATAGTCTGTGAATGCAAAAAATTCTTCTTGGATGATATTTTCAGTGGTCGTTGTGTTGATGAACGACACATGAAGTGACAATTGCTCCTTTCCAGAGATGTCGGCTCTTTAATCATAAACTATTAAAGATCCTGTGGAATTGTTTGCCAAAGAAAGTATTTCTTCCTCTCAGACACTGATTAGTTCATTTTCTACATGGACCACAGATGTATAGCGAACACTGGCTGGTGCATTTACCAAATGGTTTTGTAGCTTCTCACCTGATTCAATATGAAGATAAACAGCTTTGAGCATTTCCGGTTTTGCTTCCTTGACCACGCAGAGCCATGCCGTCTGTACAACAAAGAGGGGTCGTAGTGAGTGTTGGCGGGAATTGTCGGTCAACTCTGCTGGCAGTTGACCCTCAAGGTACGTACACAGTTTGTGCTTTGAGCGGCGACCCAGAGCTTCCGTTCACGGTATTTCTCTTTCAGATTCGCCATCCAGACTCTTTTCCGGAGAGTCTGTTTGGATAACGGCAGGGTGAATTTCATTGTACCGCGACCTCAGGAGCGCTCCTTGGGTAAGGAGAGGAGGGAGGGTCTTAGCGTCGCGTAGGTGTCCCGTGCACGTGGCCACACCGCTGGGTCTGGGAGACCAGCGACAGTAATATAGTAAGCTAACTATTTATGATGATGAATGTATGTGTATTTTGAGCTGATGATGAGAGGTGGCGGTAATCACCTCCCGTCATTTGCTAAGACAGTCAGCCGTGGTTACCTGCCCCTGCTCTATCCCAGTCCGCATGTCGCCTGGCTCCCTGTCCCCAGATGTAATTTTCTCCATAAACCGTCCGTTCCACTCTGATGGCGAAGTTCGATTGGAGTCTAAACTTTCCTCATTTTCACATCCGCCTCTGTCTCCCTAACCCTGTGGCGGGGAATTTGTTTTAAAATGCTGACAGCTCGATTAAACTCGTAGATGATCTAAATAACAGGGAAAGTTTAACTAGAAATATGTAGGATCGGTCATGCGATTGATACCAAATTAATTGTTTTATTTAACATAAACTGAACTTAATCCGTCAGAATCAAAAAGCTTCTTTATTTGGTGAACTTTGAGGCAAAGGCAGTTGTCTCCCTTTAAGATGTTTTTACCACACACACAAAGACATTGAAATGCAGTCAAACGTTTAACTGAAATATAGCGACAATTTCGCCATGCCATGGCAACTGTTTCCACTCAAGTCAGACTATTATCAGGGGAATCATTTATTATAAACTTATTTCATACGGTCCATTCATTAAATATGATTTCCGCCTTCGTGTACATTTCTGCCCATCCACATAGTGTTTCCGGAAGTCCATGTTTCCATGGAAACATCTGTGACAAGTAGAGGAGGAAAGAGAAAAGTTGGTGCACAATTAAGTAAATATTTGCTCATTGTTTAATTAGCATCCAATAAATTATATATACCTATATATGTATGTTTCCAGGTGTATTTGATTATTCACCACCTGGCTGCAGGTATTTACACTGGGTTCTCCACTTACCTTCCACTGGCCGACAGCCCTGAATAAAAGGCTGAAGATACGACACCACTCCCAGACTTTGGAGTTTTACACGAATTCCAGTCATAAAAACAGACACGAAAACATTTGTTTTTTTCCACCGTGTACAGGGAATTTGCCTCATCTCCCTCCACCCAGGCTATCGTCATTTCTTCCCTCTCGCTCTCTGTCTAACTGCGACACCAACAGACAAAGGAAGAACCATTCAACCATGAGATACAGGTCGCCTCTGCTGATCCACTTTAGTTTCACGGACTTTATAACAAAACCCATGTTGAAATATTAAGAACTAGTTTTGTGTGTTCTCCATTATAAACTGGGAAGCATAATTCTAATACCGATGTTTGTTTCTTTGCTGTATCTGAAAATTCAATACGTGGATGAGTTCCTGCACGTGAGAGATTAAAGGGATTATATCGCATTGTCACGCATCTTAAAGGAAAAAGAATTTAAGATTTATATTTGGTAAAGTAGAATTTACGAGTAATGGAAGACGGACAAGATTCCAAAAACTTGAAGGAATCCAAGGGAATAAAGGAAAATGTACAGAAGTCTGGAAAAAAAACACAAACAGGTCCTAATATTTTTATTCACAATTGCGACATATACACATAATGAGAAAACCTTAATAAGAGGAGGAGGATACTGGAGTCTCATCGTAGTGGTGGGGTACAGGAGATACAGAGGCGACAACATGGAATACCGGGCTCCTGTAGTTTTCCTCATTTAACCACAGTGGAAACCTGTATCCGCGTTATTACGAAGGAAAACTTAAGGGTACACGAGCTGTTTGTTTGATTAAGCATCATGAAAGATGGATTCCTTTTTTACATTAAAAAAAAAAATTTCAGATTTGTCTCTATTTACACAGGCTCTGATTATACAAGTGAATAATTATATAATTTAATCTAAAATACAGAAATCAGAAATGCGATCAGCGTTGTGTACACGGATGTCAGAGTGGCAGCCTAGCTGTCTCCCCGAGAAGGAGAGGTGTTCACGGACGACAGGCTGACAGCCGAGCTGTCTCCCGGAGAGGGAGAGGTGTACACGGACGACAGGCTGACAGCCGAGCTGTCTCCCGGAGAGGAGAGAGTGTTTACAAGGACGACAGGCTGACAGCCGAGCTGTCTCCCCGAGAGGGAGAGGTGTACACGGACGACAGTAATAAACGAGTACCGCGTGTTGTGTTAACAACTAACCCCTCGTAGCACGTGATCGTGTAAGTCCATTGGCTGTGTAGTGAGGAAGAAGATTATCAAACACGACCATGACGACTCTGGCCGTAACCTACCTGCTTTACATACACTATTCATTCCCATGTCGGAGGTAAAGGGTTAGCTATCTCCAATGTGCTCACGTAGGCCGAGGCGAGTTTATTCCTCATAGGTTCCTCAGCTTAGAATATATAAATAGAAGCGACGTGACCCGTGATTGTTTGTCGGAGGAGGAGGAGGAGGAAGGAATGTGGATAACACTGTTCGCTGTAATTTGTCCGCTACTTCTTTGGCCAGGTGAGAACAATTGCTGTTATGTGCGACTGTGCTGTTGTTTGTTGTATGTTCTCTCTGCTCGCTGACCTAACTGCCATCACCTGACCTAAGAACGACAGGTGTGGACAACCAGGATTCCTCTTCCCTCCACCACCAGCGGACGTTTAAAAACCGACTCGTTCTCATTGCAGCCCGAGGACATTTCCGTGCCACTGAAGCGAAACCCTCTAGGTGCCTGGGTAACCATATTAAGCCTCACCTAAATCCATTTGATTATTGAAATCTATGTCGTCAACCGGAAATCCGGGCTGCAGAACGGTAACGGAGTCGGTCACGTGTTATGGGAAGTATGATGGACTCCGGCCACAGAAGAGCGGAGCGGGTTGTTAATCTGCCCCTGTAACCTTAGCAGCAGAAGTTATGCATCATCTAGAATATTCAAATTGCGATTTGTAGGGTCAAATTAAGTCTACTAAGTTTTCCTGTTGATGTCACGTCAATGCCTTGACTGACGAGTAAACCGCTTTGTGGTTTCCTTAGTCGATGGGGGGAGAGCGAAGCTGGGAAATTTGGAAAGTACATGATGAAAATACATGATTGCGAGACCTGATGAATTGTGACGACGACGGGTTAGGGGTGCAGCATCAAGCTGGGGGCGAGGGTCGCGATCTGAAGGTAGATTTTGTTATTTCACGGGTGGTGGAAAACCTTTGGTTATTGAGGAAGATGGTGGACTTTCATGCACCAGTGGGCTTAACAACGTACAAAGGGGCCGTCAGGGTCTGGAGAGCCATTACCAGTTGGCACCGTGAAATCATCACCAATAAAACCGAGACCCCGATCTCTGACGCCGATCCACTCTGTCGGCGCTGCTGAGGGTCTACGATGAAAATGATTCCGCCTCTGTCTGTATCTCAGTGAACGCAACAAGATGGACGGCCGCCCGCATCTTCATCTTTCTAGCTCGTCTCTCGGTTGCACAAGGGCTCAGTCCGACGCTACCTTCGCGGACCCCAGGGTCGGTCGGTTTGTAACAACCACGACAAATCCTAAACTGTCTACGGACCTTCATCTTTCATAAAACAAATTAAACACTGACGACAGCAGCGCCCCTACTGGCCGTGCAGAAATTAGGATGCGACCATTTTGCACAGAATCGGCTAATGTAGGAAATAACCCGTTTATCAGACCACGGGCGGGAATGCCGGCCATGTTAGCGCCAGACCGACCCTGACAATACGGTACCAGTAATTCCGTTAATTCCAGCTGTGATATTTTATTGAAAAGAAAACAAGACGCGAAGTGGGTGTGGCGACAACTCATGAGGCTCCTGGTAACTGACGGCCGGCGTTTGCACGTGCAATGGGATCCAATCAGGCTTTTTGGTGTCCCGCGGAAATCAGCATCCTAAGGACACGGAGCACGTGACCACGGTCAGACAGGTGGCCGGCCTTAAGCCCTACCATCAGTAGGCAACGAAGCGTGCGATCTTTCCGGAAGATGGAGTCCGCAAACAACACAAAATGATATGACCACTAAAAGGTCCACAAATCGACCACGGTAAGAGGTCAAAGGAACTTGGTCGAATTTGTGACGAGTAGTCGCCCCTTAAATACCGTAAGGAGGTCTCTGGCACAAGATTTTCACAGACACAGAAATACCATCATTTACTGTAGTTTGCCAAACTTTGAATACTGTCTAACAAAAGGTGGCTGAGTGTACGCTGCTTTACCTTAAATTGCCTTCCTAGTGAAACTCAAATTCTTTATACATTTTGCCGCCTGCCTTCTACGTCTCTAAAGTGGTAAGATGCCATTTCATTAGGTCTGACAACCATTATTTGCTGCTTCTATTGTTTGTTTTTTTTAAATTAAACAGCTGAGAGGGCAGCTTCCATTGATGCCTGTACTTCGAGTGTGAGTGGAGACGTCATTGAAAAGTGCATGTCCCATATTGACATGGGCACACTACTGACGAACGTCAACGATCAGATGACCATCGGAGATATGATTGACCTTCTACAGACCTCTGACATCTTCGACAAAACGTGCAGGTAAGTCTGTCTGAGAATGCATTATTAATCTATTGCTTAACAGCTGCCCAGGACCTTCATGTCCAGCGTAAAACCATACAAGCATGAAGCGTACTGACTTTCACCTTCTCTCTCTGACTTTTCTACGTCTGAATAATGAACGACACAGCGATGAAGATAATCCCGAGAGAGCAGAGAAAATAGGAGACTACGTTGGGAAGAAGTCAGGCACCAATGATAGGTTCGATTTCTTGTTTAAATGCCAATAGTAGAACCTATTGGTCGACCATCTCGACAGCCCTCCCTGCCTCTCTTCGGATCCCACCCTGATACTCTACATGGTTACGGCCCCACCAATGATCTCCACATTCTCATGCATAGACCAGGTAATTAGCTCACAGGTAAACAAGTGTAGGACGTTAGAAAATCTCCACATGCACGAGAATAACGACACGACAGAGTTGCCGCTGCTGTTCTGTTTATCACGGTTTTATTTCTATTGTAGGCAATACCGAGCTATAATCGATTGCCAGATAAACCTCACTGCCAGCTGTCCGTCGATCAGGGAGACGTGGGACTTAATGGGTTTCAATCTGGAGTATTCCAAATCAGCTACGGAGTGGTTCTGCAAATCGAAAAGACAGTAAGTCAGACATGTGCAATCCCATAATGCTCCCTGACCCCGATGATATGTACTCGAGGGCATTAGCGAGGTAAAACTATATGTAATGGGCAGGCTCAGGTGAACAAAGGGCTTTATGAAACCCAAAATGGACAGAACGCTTTCTCCAATCATTATGTCAGCGCTCACAAAGACCCGAGGGATCCTTTCAGGGAGCTCCTCTCTTTCCCCTTAGTCCCCACCTTATTCCTCAGCCGTTTCCTCCTTTGAGCCCCTTTATTAGCCGGATCACTAGGTACACTTTACCATGTGTGTGTTTCTCACCATTAATCATTTAAAATGACTGCATCAATCTCAACTAAGATATAATCCAGCGTCTTTTACCTGGAAATCGAAATCCCGACAGCTGACCCAGGTTAGCCCTTTTCAATTAACTCAAGACTATCGTCA
Organism: Nautilus pompilius; assembly: GCA_018389105.1. Lineage (NCBI taxonomy): Eukaryota > Metazoa > Mollusca > Cephalopoda > Nautilida > Nautilidae > Nautilus > Nautilus pompilius. The sequence continues at coordinate 6,142 of JACATO010000425.1, read as the reverse complement.
CGTGACTTGGAATAGTCCGGAAACATGACACGTTAAATAAACGACAGGTTAGGACCGAACCTCCAACAAACCACGGATGGCGGGAGTCAGGGTCACTATGGCCACAATAACAGCTGGTTACTTTTCCGAAACTTGAGAAAATTGAATGTCCAGTGTAAATAAGTTAGTTTATCTGATGGTCCAACCGCGGGAAGCTGCCAGACGTTTTAGATTCAGGCCCTGCCGAGGATTGCAGCTGTCTAAAGTCAGAGACCACAGGATGTAGTCATCGCTGCGGAGCTGAGTTGGGCAGGCGGCCAGTACCGCCAGCCTTGCTGCTGTGACTCTCGCAGGTATTATCCTCTTCTGCTCTAGGGCTATCGTGTTGTCTTGGAGACTGTGAGGATTGAGGGATATGTTCGGACATTGCACGTACTTAGGGGCGTCGGTCAGTGAGGTGGTCAGACCGAGGCTGGAGGCGAATACAAATACTATTGAATAGGTGATGTGGGAAACACCCCCGGGATTCCATCCTTTTTCAGGGAATCGTGTATATGTAGGTCAGGTCGTCCGTCTGAACGCTCACAGATGCTAGCATCCGGTTTAATTTCCTTTCAGGTATTTACGACGATCTCAGGTGTGTGATGAGGAGACCGGAGCTTGTGACGAAATGGCAGCTGTGCGCGATCGGTTACAGCGACTCTTTTCAAGAACTGCTCTTGAAACAGAGTGGTTTACCTGCCCCTGCTGGCAACGAGTTGTGCTCGTAAGTACGTTCTTTGTCCGTGAGTGGGCGCTGTCATCGATCCAGGAATAGGGGAACATCCTGAGTTCATGTCAGCTGTGCGTTTATCGCCATTGAGGCCGACAGAAACCGAGTCTGTGCTTGTACTAAACTCGCTGCTGTCTCCCGTGAGCGCAGGTGGAAATGAGGAGCGATCATGGCGGCCGGTCGGGCATCTGACGTGCAGACCTCTTGTGGTAGGATGTCCGAGCGTCTCGGTTGACCAGGCCGCCATCCCCACATTCTGTAACATCAGTCCGACCGCCTGGCTTCCTTCCTGCAGCTTAGATCTTTTCCTTTCTAACGAAGCCGGAGGTGCCGGGCCATATGAGGAGCTGGCTGGAAGGACACCGCTTGTCAGTAGAGACCATGGCACAGACCTCGTACAACTCTGACAGGTATTGACCCATTAAGGGCAGGTGACACTTGAAAACGTAAATCTTGGATGCTACAATATGATAATATCTTCAGGGCTGACTAAAAATGTTTGATCTCTTTGTTTACCTTTACTGTTAGGAATGTGATGACATCTTCCTCATCATTCACCTGTCGGAAACAATTTGGTGTTCGAAAGAGGAAAACTTGGCTCAGATTCGAGTAGCAACCTTTAGTTGTTAGAATAGTGATGCACCTGAGATTATTTCTGCATATTTATGTACGTCACGATCAATGTAAATATTTACTCGGCAAAATAATTTCAACCTTTCAGCGACCTGGCGACCACTGTGACCTGCTTAGCAAAGGAAATGGAGGGATGTGGGAAGATCAGCCAGATCTTCAAAGATTTTGCCTTTGGATCGATGACCAACAGATGCTACATAATTGGAGGTTACACCTCTCCGTCTCGGATTGAAAGCTCCTCTGCCAGCCTGACATCCGTGTACACCACTCCCTCTCTGGCGACACTTCGTCTACCAGTCTGACAACAGTGTATACCACTCCGTCGCGGGCTGACAGCTCTGCTGCCAGATTGACATCCGAGTACACCACTCCCTCTCTTGGCGACACTTCATCTACCAGTCTGACAACGGTGTACACCAATCCGTCTCGGGCTGACAGCTCTGCTGCCAGATTGACATCCGAGTACACCACTCCCTCTCTGGGCGACACTTCGTCTACCAGTCTGACAACAGTGTATACCACTCTGTCTCGGGCTGACAGCTCTGCTGCCAGTCTGACATCCGAGTACACCACTACCTCTCGGGCGACACTTCGTCTATCAGTCTGACAACGGTGTACACCACTCCGTCTCGGGCTGACAGCTCTGCTGCCAGTCTGACATCCGAGTACACCACTCCCTCTCTTGGCGACACTTCGTCTACCAGTCTGACAACAGTGTATACCACTCCGTCTCGGGCTGACAGCTCTGCTGCCAGAGTGACATCCGAGTACACCACTCCCTCTCTGGGCGACACTTCGTCTACCAGTCTGACAACGGTGTACACCACTCCGACTCGGGCTGACATCTCTGCTGCCAGTCTGACATCCGAGTACACCACTCCCTCTCTGGGCGACACTTCGTCTACCAGTCTGACAACAGTGTATACCACTCTGTCTCGGGCTGACAGCTCTGCTGCCAGAGTGACATCCGAGTACACCACTCCCTCTCAGGATCACAGCTCGGCTGCCAGTCTGACATCCGTGTACACTACGCTGATGGCATTTCTGATTTCTGTATTTTAGATTAAATTATATAATTATTCACTTGTATAATCAGAGTCTGTGTAAATAGAGACAAATCTGAAATTTTTTTTTTGTAATGTAAAAAAGGAATCCATCTTTCATGATGCTTAATCAAACAAACAGCTCGTGTACCCTTAAGTTTTCCTTCGTAATAACGCGGATACAGGTTTCCACTGTGGTTAAATGAGGAAAACTACAGGAATCCGGTATTCCACGTTGTCGCCTCTGTATCTCCTGTACCCCATCACTACGATGAGACTCCATTATCCTCCTCCTCTTATTAAGGTTTTCTCATTGTGTGTATATGTCGCAATTGTGAATAAAAATATTAGGACCTGTTTGTGTTTTTTTCCAGACTTCTGTACATTTTCCCTTTATTCCCTTGGATTCCTTCAAGTTTTTGGAATCTTGTCCGTCTTCATTACTCGTAAATTCTACTTTACTAAATATAAATCTTAAATTCTTTTTCCTTTAAGATGCGTGAACAATGCGATATAATCCCTTTAATCTCTCACGTGCAGGAACTCATCCACGTATTGAATTTTCAGATACAGCAAAGAAGCCAACATCGGTATTAGAATTATGCTTTCCAGTTTATAATGGAGAACACACAAAACTAGATCTTAATATTTCAACATGGGTTTTGTTATAAAGTCCGTGAAACTAAAGTGGATCAGCAGAGCCGACCTGTCTCTCATGGTCGAATGGCTCTTCCTTTGTCTGTTGGTGTCGCAGTTAGACAGAGAGCGAGAGGGAAGAAATGACGATAGCCTGGGTGGAGGGAGATGAGGCAAATTCCCGTTTTCGTGTCTGTTTCTTTGACTGGAATTCGTGTAAAACTCCAAAGACTGGGCGTGGTGTCGTATCTTCAGCCTTTTATTCAGGGCTGTCGGCCAGTGGAAGGTAAGTGGAGAACCCAGTGTAAATACCTGCAGCCAGGTGGTGAATAATCAAATACACCTGGAAACATACATATATAGGCATATATAATTTATTGGATGCTAATTAAACAATGAGTAAATATTTACTTTATTGTGCACCAAATTTTTCTCTTTCCTCACTTTGTCACAGATGTTTCCATGGAAACATGGACTTCCGGAAACACTATGTGGATGGGCAGAAATGTACACGAAGGCGGAAATCATATTTAATGAATGGACCGTATGAAACAAGTTTATAATAAATGATTCCCCTGAGTAATAGTCTGACTTGAGTGGAAACAGTTGCCTCTCTCCTTACCCGAGGTGCATGTGAACGCCTCGTGCGGCAGCTTCCATTGAGCACTGACGCCCACACTTCAGTTTTCCGTGGTAACGTGGAGCGCTCCTGAGGTCCGGGTGCAATGAATTCCCCCGGCCGTTATCCAAACAGATCCTCCGGAAAATATTCTGGATGGCGAATCTGAAAGAGAAATACCGTGAACGGAAGCTCTGGGTCGCCGCTCAATGCACAAACTGTGTACGTACCTTGAGGGTCAACTGCCAGCAGAATTGACCGACAACTGCCGCCAACACTCACTACGACCCCTCTTTGTTGTACAGACGGCATGGTTCTGGGTGGTCAAGGAAGCAAAACCGGAAATGCTCAAAGCTGTTTGATCTTCATATTGAATCAGGTGAGAAGCTACAAAACCATTTGGTAAATGCACCAGCCAGTGTTCGCTATACATCTGTGGTCCATGTAGAAAATGAACTAATCAGTGTCTGAGAGGAAGAAATACTTTCTTTGGCAAAAAATTCCACTGGATCTTTAATAGTTTATGATTATAGAGCCGACATCTCTGGAAAGGAGCAATTGTCACTTCATGTGTCGTTCATCAACACAACGACCACTGAAAATATCATCCGAGAAGAATTTCTTGGATTCACAGTTTATGAGAACCGGATGCTACTTCCATTGCTAATATTATCATTTATAGATGGTGCGCATTAGAACAAAGAAGAAGAGTAAAAATGGGGCTAAAGTCAAAGGTGGTAGACGATTGTTTGTGTGGACTTGGTAGTTTTAAGTGTTCATAGATCAAAAGTTACAGCAAACAAATACCTACTTATTCAGCAAGTAAAGGAAGATTTGGACAAGACCAGAGATGTTGACGATTTGTTCTGAATAAAAATGCTGTTTTATCTTATTATTGAAAGATCTGAGGGGATAGCACAATAACAAAGGGAGCAGACTAAGGTCGGATAATGAATTAGATTTTTAAAAATTGTGAATGAGTCAGAAAAATATTTCTAAGTTTACACAAACTTTGAATTAAGTCAAACACCTTGAGAGAAGAAGAAAAACAAATTGGTGTCTCCTCATTTTGTGACATCATCTGGGAAAGCAGGTCGGCCTCGTCAGCAAAACATACATAGTTATCTAGGATATCAGGTCGGCCTCGTCAGCAAAACATAAATAGTTATCTAGGATAGCAGGTCGGTCTGCTCTGGAAGAAGTTTTCCAGAAAGAATAATTACAGGTCAAGGCCTTTTTTAGTGCTATTGCTTGGTTAGGGAGGGGAAGGCGAGAGGGAGTTGTTGCTCTACTGGTTCAGAGAAGTCGATGGAAAACCTGTCAGATTTGCATAATAATGCTACACAAAACTATTGAGGCGCAGACCGTTTTTTTGTCCTCAAATGAGAAAAAACTGAAACCGGAAGCTGTCCAGCTTTAAAACTAATGGGGTAGCACACGATTTACAAACAGGACTCGTAAATTAGGACGGCAGGGGCGCGCTCGAGTCGTAACGAAGTGTTGTTTGTTCGGTCGTTGTAACCAGAGCTGTCGACGGTGAGAGTGTTTTGTTAATGGCAGCATCGCCGGTAGCTTTCCTCTGGGTTGAGCCGGAAATCCGGTCACCCAACTTCTTCAAAAAGACCGTAACATAGATGTAGAGGGTGCAAGGTGTACTGCATCATGTATAAAGGGTCAGGACGTATATATACATAAGAGCTTTATACAGACCCACCTGTACATTAACTGGGGCAGGGGGTTTATTAATCCGGAGAAAATATCCTTCCACAAAGTGTCTAGGAATCCGAGTGACGTCACTAACCTAAAAGTAATTAGAAAGACACACCTGTCGGTGGTAACCTGCCTCTCGGCTGATCGTCTATTGGTATCCCGTTTTGAGAAGTCAACTAAGAACGCGAAAATGCTTTCACTTTATCTTAATCACATGGGCAAGAAATCTGTGATAAAATGATTAAGAAAATAATGCAAGTCAATTATAAAATCAAACAATTATGTGCACACACACACATGACTGATGTACCGAAAGTAATGAGCCCTAACTAATTTCATGAAGAACACTCACTATTTGGACAAACCTGAAATTTTATTCACACAAAATACAGAGTTGTCTATAGTCGTAGTGTCACTGTCACTTCACAGGTGGCAGCGCGATACCGGTCATGGAACAACTCCAACAGTTCAAACTAAACTATGAGTCTCCTTAAACTACCTACCAACGTATTTATATAAAATATCTCAAGGTATGATATTCTCCCTGCCATTATTGTTTGTATTACTAGATTAGAATTTAAAAATTGCATTAATATTTTCCCATTTTATTAAATGAAATTATATTGAGATAATTTATTCCGTGTATAATTGGTCTTATAAATATTTTATAAAAATTCTGGAAAGCAAATTTCTAAATCTCGACCCGGGTGTAGATGATAAGGTATTGCTAACCGTGGACCTAATATGCCA
>JACATO010000424.1:0-45795 GCA_018389105.1 Nautilus pompilius | reverse complement strand
TATATGGTAAATGGCCGGGCTTCATTTGAACGTCCTCTACTGCCTACAACTGATGTTCTCACGTACGAGCTGATCCTGTCTTCCAGGTGTGGATCCTGCAGCTGTGTCTGTGATGTTCTTTGGTTTTGCTTTTATCAGATTCCGTTAATTAACTTTGTCTGGGTCCATACGTACAATCTAGATGATACTGTTGTTCCGATTATGCTTGATGTTCTTTGGTTTTTACGTTGGTGGCAGGAATCCAGTAAAACGAATCACTTTTATTATAAGAATTATGGAGCCTCCTGATAACGTTTGGTTGCTTTTTGTTGTGTGAATATATGGGCAATTAAATTAATTAATTAATTAACTTATTTATGATGTTTTATTTCTCTGTATTTCAGTCAATATTAAGAGAAGGAACTCATGGACCTGTTTGTTATTGCTGGAAAAGTCACACGGAAACTATCTGGCCACCACTGGGTATTGATTGATTGATTGATTGATTGATTTATAACTTCATGAAAATATGGGTCCTGTTGTTAAGTTCAGCTCTTATTTTAACTTATGACTGCAATTTAACAGCACCGTTAACCAAAATCTAATTTACAAATATTTCCTGCACTAAAGTTTGTACAAAATAAGACAATACTACATAAGAATATTGCCAAATTGATTTCTCCGGCTATCTGTCAATTTTAGCATTGGTTGACGTGAAAGGATGCGAGTTATTGCTCCTAATTTGGGCAGCATAAAGATCAAATAGTTTATTAGATTTTAAATTATTTATTTTTGTCAAATTGTGAAACATTTCTGTGTTTTAGTCCTAGAAAAAGTTTTTCTGAAGCTTCCAACACGATGTTCCTGGCTGGAACCAAGGATCCTCCAGACTACTGCAATTATGCTCGTGTTTAGCTTGTTATTAGCAAACTTGGAAGATTGGTAAGAGACAGGTATTTTGCTTTTCTCTTCATTTTAATCATAGAAATACAAGACATTTAGTATAGTTATCCAGGCTCTGATCTTTTGTTTTCTAATATAAATAAGAGACAAGTAATATATCTGCTCAAGCTGTGCTCTTGGATTTACCACTATAAATAAGATGCATGTGCAGATAACATAGTGTAACATGTATTAAGTTGTTGCTTAGTATAAGGATTAAGCTTAGTATTAAGCTTCATTAACTAAATTGATAGTTTGTCTGCCTGTCTATTATCACTACCCTATCATCAACAAGATATCATTCCAGGTAAAACCATCACTAACTGAAGGAAAGAAGCCACTTGTTTCTCTGAGAGAATGCAAACAGAAAAGTGGACTTATTTTTTGTTTATTTGTAAGACAAACTTAGCTATAATCATTAGTGTCATAAGTACTAAGGTATTCAAAATCAATAAAACACAACAGTACCCTTTCAAAACATCATTTTTAGTAATGTCTTGATGAAATTTTACATTTTTAAATCCATTTTTAAAATATTGGACAAAAAGAACATTTTTAATCAGAACATTTAGCATATCTTTTACAGGTAGAAATTCTGAATGACTGTATAAATTAATGTTGCATCAAAGGTCTAAGACATCACATCAAGATTCTATAACTGTTAAGGCATAAACTGTCTGCACATTAGGCTAGTTGGATCAAGATTTTTCCCAAAGACTAATTAGTCATATTGGAACTGACGGTGCATCTTTCCACTATAAATCACCTTGTATACTGTCATAAGTTGTCAGAGGTAGAGCGAGGCCTACTCAACCCCATGCTGCAACACAGCATCAGCACTGCCAGATATGCTTACCTACATCATCTATAGCATTTTCACTGAACAGTATTAAGGCTGCATCAATTACTGGAGGAACACGTGTACCAGGGCATCCAATCTCCATCATCAGAAGATTGAGATCAGACAACATGCGGTGTTGGAGGCTGTGCAGTGTGATAATTATGACTGAATGGCACTCTGTCACAAATCGGCCATTGCAAGCTCTATTTTCTACCATAGTACTTATAAACAAATCTTTATATTTTCAGTGTTGAACATAATAGAAGTTTTTAGTAAACAAATCCTAATTTTTCACTAAAATGTTTGTTACTTGGACATAGTATTATCTTAGCAGCCATTAAGGTTGATTGATACACATTTTACCCCACCACCGGAGAAACAAATCAAAAGAAAATAACAAATCATTTGTATTTACAAGATTTTGTGTTTGTTATTTGTGTTGGAGTAAATGGAAGATGTCTGTGCTTATGCTGAAACTGTACCACAGAATTGCTATAATTTTGAACACTGGCTTTAATTTCGAGTCATTATGTGAGCAAAGTCATGAAGTCAACAAGAACTTTAGTCAGGCCTTCTGCAGCTGTTGGTCTATTCTAGTGAATGGAAACAGTGACTGATAACTAGGTGTCTGCAGAGTACAAACAGTATGACAGGGTTCTTTGTATTTGATTTCAGATCCACATAAACCATGGAGAACACTTAAAGGGAGCCAGGCTTTTAATTAGAGTTGCCAATAACATCAGCAAGTTTCCATCTCGTGAGTTGAATTTTGTCAGCATTGTTTATCCATTACTGATTACTTTCTAGGCTATCAGAGAATCGTCATAGATGACTGACAACAAAACAGCCGAGACTTTAGCAATACCTTCAGATTTTGTGAGAAAATTGGTCTGGTTCTCCATCATTCATCTGATAGATTGCACAAACATTGCACAGTACACTATAATGTGAGTTTTGCTACCATCAAATATCAGAAATGTCTTCTGCAACAGTTATTGGTACTTAGATGTTCATGTGATATTCAGCTGATGGGCTTTATATTATTTCATATACTATTTAGTCAAATAGCTGTTTTACAGCCTTACTTTTATCAGACACAACAATTAATCTCCAAAAATGTAACATTTTCTGCTTATTTTCAATACACTAATATGTAGTGAGCTACACAAACCTTTACACACGCACACACAATCCTTGAAGACTGTGTGGGCACATACAAGCAGCTTTCATTTCAATAACCAGCTGCCAAAGTGCTCAACACCTTGTTTGGCAAGTGACTGACTGACTACTATGTTGAAGTTCAGCAGGTGGCTAAGAAAATAACCTGGGATGTGGGGTGGGGAGGGAATAATCTGATGACTGATACAGAAATGTGAGAGGTAACCAAACTGAATCCAGCTGCATCTTAGCAGGTTTCAAAACAGGGCTTTCAGCTAGAACAGGTCCATGTGCTGTTCACTCAGCCATTTGCTTCTCACAGCCAACCTCTGCCAAAACAATATTAGTGTTGTTTGTGTTGCTTTTTTCTGTGGCAGAAATTTGTGACAACCACTTTGTCACTTCTGTCCATCTCTATATTGTTATATGCCTTTATATATGTTTTATATTTTCTTTTTATTATTTTCTTAGCTGGAACTTTTTTTACTTATTTGCTTATAATATTCTACTAAATTTTCGCTGTAGTTTATCATTGGCAGATAACGATTATAATTACATTGATCTTTTGATTCTGTCCTAAACATACTGTTGTTATCAGGGTCGATCCAGTATTTTAGAAGGGCGGAGACATCAGAGAGATCAAGAATTACAGTTTTATCAGGTTAATCAACAGAAAATTTACACTTAGCCATTTAAAATATTGTATGCTCTCTTCCAGATCCACCACCAGAGTAGTGCATTTCTATTAGTGATGTTATAATATATATATATTTAGATTTTAATGGTTATTTATTGCCACCTGTGTATGGTAAACAAACATTTTTGGAGAGTTCCAAAAACTTCCTTTCATTTGACATTTGACGACATATTTCGATAAGGACTATGACCTAACAGTACTTGATTCAATGAAACCAGATCAACAGCCAGTTTGTAAAACAGACAATCTAAACTGCGCACTTCAGCATGTCAACCTTAAAGATCCTCACATTCCACTGTATATCAGCGATTCAGGGGTTTTACTCGACGGCTATCTAAACAAGATTGAGCTGAGATTGAGATTATTTTAAAGTATAACTTCAAACATTTTTCCCCCAGTAGACAGTCAACATGGACGTGTTTGGTTGTGTAACCACACCTCTGTCAGCTCTGTCACTTGTGCTACTGTTCACAGTTATCTTCCTCTATTGTTTGTAAGTATCAGGTTTTCTGATTGATCTGCGTCATAAATTAGTAAATTCCGTGTTTCAGACATAAACTGCGTGGTAAGCGAGCTGTAGGAACGTTGTAACTCAGCTCGGTTATGTACTTAACCACAACAGGATATATCTTTGCACATCTTTCCTCGCCTTCACACAAGACAGGCTAAACAGCATTCTTCTTGAAATGGGATGACCGTACTAGTGTTCATCTGATTAGAGGTGGGAGGAAACCCACATTGCTATTAGGTGTTTGGGGGTTGAAAAGAAGGAGAAAAACTACTAAATTAGGTTACTAAATAGGGTAGATTCTAAGCAGGACTTGTGGTAGGTTACTCAGCATGGACAACTAAGAGCTGAATCATCCTATGGATTTGATTTCTGTTTTCCAGCAAGTGTGCTATATACTACCATGTCTAAACGTTTGAAAAGGCTATTTAAGGTTCCAGAATTGGTTCAGCTGAAAGTGTCAGTGTATCTAAAAAATATTAAATAGTACTTCTTTAGTTCTCACTTCTGATAGGAGAACTTAATAAAAGTTGCTTTGTTTTTAAATTAAAGATTTTGGACATGTAAAAGAACTTTCAGTAATCATCAATGAGAAGCATCTAACTGGGGGTGTACAATTATAGCTGTTAAATTGTCCCAGGGTCTTGGATTTCCAAAATCTTTATTTTAAATATAATGTAAAAATCTGTGGAAACAGTTGCTAGCAGTAGTCTTGAATATTATTGGTGGAAGCCACTTTAAAAATATACATTTCCCTAGTCTGGTGGAAACAGTTGGTAATCCTTGTATAAACTGTAATGGCCTTCTGTTTTGTTCTAATAAAGAAATCTAAAATTAAAAAAAAAAAAAACAGAAATGTAAATGGTGGAAATAAACGATTTAGGAGATATATTGAACAGACTAAATATCTTCTTCATTAGAAAGAAAATAATATAAATATACAATATAATAATTAATTAACAGAGAAGAGGAAGCAAGAATTCTATCATCCAACAAAACTGGTTTGATTGACAAATATTTGTATTAATTAGCCTGTTCTGCCTTTCTAAAATAAAATTATCTAAAGTCTGGAAAAGGGGAATAGAAAAGCAGTTATGTGTCGCCACAGATCTTGTCTTGGCACAGTGGAATTGATTGCCGCATGTGCAAGCAAGGATGATATCTGCATCTCTGTGAACCGTTGCACCTGTCATGAGGTCGGTAACATCTCTACAGATTATGCTGTGGGATTTTTCTGTTTTTCCAAGACTGATGTCATTAGCTTACACCGTTTCATCTCTGTGAAGCTCTCCTGCCACAGAACCTGCAAATATTTGTCTACTGATCATGTTCAGGATCCTCCACTTTCCAACCATACATTCACTTATTTAATAATCTTTTTCTTATTGTTCCTTGATTTATTTTTTGAGAAATAAAAAAATTACAGGGCAATGTTTCTCAAAAGGTTCTTAGAAACATTTATTTGAAAAACAATTAAACATGACTTTTTGGAAAAGAGTCATATTGCAAGATGAAGATAAGCTCAAGCGAGAACAACTTGAGTTACTTTTTTCACCTCTCTCTCTCTCTCTCTCTCTCTAGATTGTGTCCTTTCAAAAAAAAAAAATGAAGCAAACACTTTTCAGACAGTTTTAATAGGCTGACTCATATACATGGTCCTAATAGCCGATCTATCATCTGGCATAAAATCATGTTGATTATTGTAACACTGCACCTTGAATGATAATGTAAAGATTAATTTTATCACATAATGCTTCTTGAACAAAAATTCTAATTTAGTTTTAAATTAACAGCAACAGTTACCCAAATTATTATGGTAAGATGTTATATTTCTTTTTAACAGTGATGAAGTTAAATGATTAACATAAATCATGTGGGATATCACGACACCTGTCTTTGTTTTTGGTAACCAAAGCCACTGATCATGGTACAGGAAATGGTGGTGTAGATGGAGTTACTGTGTTGCTACAAATCTATTATCAAAAGACAGCCTTTACTAATACTGTCTGTCTACCAGCTTAGCAAAAAACTTGTTTTAGTTTACTGTTGTCTTTGCAACTATGTTATGGAATGAAGGGCTTTGAATACTTTTTTAGGTGTTAAAGGTTAGTCTTTCTCTGCATCTTTGTACATCTTGCCTACAGCATAAGGTGCAAGCATGCTAGTGCCCTCACTAGCCCTGTGCTCAAATATCGCTGGGTAACAATGTACAGTTTTTAACCACTAAGAAATGTCTGTTTAATAACTAGTGCAGTCGCCAACAATAAATAATAGTAATCAGATTTTATCTCAAGTTCAAACTTGTTTTCAAATTTTCAGATACATGTCCCAGAACTATGATTTCTTTAAATCGAGAGGAATAAAAGGACCAAGACCGATTCCACCCTTTGGAAACTTTTGCCTTTACTTACGTAAGGCAAGTGCATTATTTTGCCTTCCATTGACGGCCTCTTTTCTAGTAATACGAGTACATTTCACCAGTTCTTTAATTGATTGACTGATTTGTTTGTTTGTTTGTTTCTTTATAATGTGGCAGAAAATGACTGGTGCATGGGACTTGCATTAGAAAGGTGTATGTGATCACAGCTTGTATAAGGTTGCCAATATACGAGGTGTAGTCAAAAAGTATCCGACCTTGAATTTGTTTGAACAAAAATAATAATGCGTGAGCAAAATCCGCATGGGTATTAGGTGGCTGCACCCTTCTTGAGCATGCGCAAAATTTTCGTGTCTGTAGGTTGCGCCAGTCGCCCGCTGTGACGCATTGAGTACAGACGTGAAGAGTTTGCTGTGCGATTTTTCTTTTTGAGTCAAGATGACCGAGCGCATTGAGCAAAGATGCTGTATCAAATTCTGTCAAAAACTTGGTGATACACAAGCCCAGACTATCGAGAAGATTCAGAAGGCCTTTGGAGATGATGCTATGGGAAAAACAAATAAAGGAGTGGTACAACCGGTTCAAAGATGGCCGCACCTCAGTGGACAGTGAGAGCCACGTTGTGGCAGACCATCGACTAGCAGACACGACGAAATGATTGCAAAGGTTCGAGGAATAGTCTATGAAGACCGTTGTGTGACTATTGAGGAGATTGTTGCTGAAGTTTGAATCAGCCATTGGTCAGTTCAGTCAATTATAACAGAAGATTTGTGCATGAGGAGGGTGTCGGCCAAATTCGTACCAAAGTTGCTGTCTGACAAGCAGAAAGAAAAAACAGAAAGGAAATTCCCAGGACATGCTGGAGTGTGCTAGCCAAGATCAAAACTTCATGAACACTATCATCACTGGCGATGAGAAACATGGGTGTACGGCTATGACCCTGAAACAAAATTGCAGTCATCCCAATGGAAGCATCCATCCCTCGCCAAGACCAAAGAAAGCAAGACAGGTGCGCAGCAATGTTAAACTGATGATGACCTGTTTTTTTGACTACAGGGGTATTGTGCACCATGAATATACACCACAAGGTCAGACAATTAACAAAGAATACTACCTGGGGGTTCTTCGTCGCCTTCGTGAAGCTGTGCAGTGAAAACGACCCAACGTGTGGGCAGCAAAGAACTGGCAACTCCACCATGACAATGCACCCGCTCATTCCGCCCACGTCCAAGTATTCCTCGCCAAGCATAACACACCACTTGTTCATCAGGCTTCCTACTCCCCAGACTTGGCTCCGTGTGACTTTTGGCTATTCCCAAAGCTCTTGAGTCAACAGAGGACATTAAGCAAAATTCGACGGCAGAACTCTACAGCATCCCAAAAAGTGATTTCCAGAAATGTTTCCAGCAGTGGCTGGAATGTTGGCAGAAGTGTGTAGACTCCCAAGGCGAATACTTTGAAGGAGACTAAATCAAAATGGTGAGTTTTTTTAATATTACTTGTTTTTTTGGCCAAAGGTCGGATACTTTTTGACTACACCTCGTATAAGATAGTTTAGCAAAAATTCGTCTTTAAATCGTTATTTTAAACTTATTTCTTCATTTCTTCTCTTTTATTCTTTGATTAAAGCAAAATGAAATCTGAAGATCAATAAGATTAGCATCTTTCTTTTCTTTATATTCAGGGAATGAGAATTGCAGACATAGAATACAGAAACCAGTACGGAAACTTCTTTGGGTATGTGTGCAATCCTTTGCAGGATAATATTAAAATAATTGGTCTGTTTCCATTGATCAGTTAGTCTGTCTTTATATTTAATTTCTCTACATATTACTTAAAACGTACATTTAAAGCAAAAGGTTGTTAAATCTAAAACTTTATATTTATCAACAAGTAAGAAAATGTTCCCTTGAAATCCAACAACAAACCCAACTTTAGTGGAACTCTGTTAGAAAATGTCTGCCAAAAATGCAGTCGGCAAACATCCAGGATGCTACAAATGTAATAATATCTGTGATTCAAAATGTAAAAAGTATGTGTTTAATTTTTCTCTAGCATTGCAAAAATTCTTGTTGATTATTGTCAAGTATAAATTTGGTTCAAATATCATGTTGTTCTGTTTTAATAATAGAAAAAAGATGGAAATAAACGTTTCAAACAGTGTTACATTTCACAATATAAAACTTTAAAAGGTAAGTAGCTTACCTCAACATTGTTTAACCCAGTAAAATTATCTCCCCTGTCAGCCAGTGTATCACAAATGACACCCTGTTCAAACAAGTCCTTTCCACACCCTTGTAAGAAAACATGTGGATGCTGGTTGGCTAGAAGGTAACTAAATCACTGTATTTCTTTCAAACTTTGTTTGCATTTACTTTTGATGTGCAATTTTCTGTTTACCGTTGAATTTAGGTTGTTCCAAGGCAGTCGTCCTGTTCTGATTGTATCAGAGCCTGACTTGCTGAAGCAGATCCTTGTCAAAGATTTCAGCAGCTTTACCGACCGCGCGTGGTGAGTGACTTTCCTTCATGTGTTTGGATAAATTTTGTATCCCACCAGGAAAAAGTAACCTGAATGCTAATGCAATGCTAGGAATTAGTCTTTTTTTTATGATAACAGAAAAATTACCAGTTATCTGATACTGTCAGGGTTAAAATTCACTAAAGGTAAATTAGTGACATCAGTTATTCCAACTGCAGCATTTCCATTCATTTGAGCTGTTTCAGTTTAACTGCACCATTCTTATTAAATGAGAACACTTTACTCTCTCTTCCCTCTCAAAATTACATTAAATGTTTCAAAGTTTACTTTGTTGTCACCTTGGTTTTTGGGCTTTTTTAATTATTTTGCACAATGAAAATGTGGTATTATTGTATTTAATTATTCAATCAGTAATAAATAATGGTACTACATTTAATAATGAAAACTTTTATGAAGTAAATGTATGTGCATTTGTTCATGTGCAAAATAGTAGCCATGTTACTCCAGAAATGAGCAGGAACATTTTCTGGTCTGGAGGTCTGATTATCTTCTGATCTCAAGGATTATGGTTACATCACTGCCACATTAATGAAAGTTAGTGATTCTTCTCGCATCTTCCTTTCACATTGATGGAGTGCACATTCGCTTTGATGTAGCGTGCTTGCTTTAAAAAGACGAAGGACATCAATTTTCCAAATACCAAACAATGTTCTGCAAATAATGCTATTTAAAAAAAAATGTTTAGCATAACTTATGAAGGTGATTCTATTATTAACAACCACTGTGTTTCTGTCGAAAGCTCAACATAATGTACAGTTGACTGTTCTCTTTTTTGTTTTTATAAACTGTCGGTGCAGAGCAGTAGTTCTGATTCAACTGACTTCATTAAAGAAAGAGAAAATCAGTACACAGCATCATGTGATATAAAAACAAATAAAAGGTTTTGAATGCAGCTGAGAAGAACTTTGTGTCATCACTATACCCTTTATCATAGTTAAATGAGTTTGCATTTATTTTACAACTGATCAATTATTGTTGTTCGTGTTATTTTTTCAGCATTTGAAACTGAGTGGAGTTATCAATGACTGGATAAGTCTTAAAACAGGCAGAGCTTGGCACGAAATGAGAAAAGTGATAACTCCAAGTTTCAGCACAGGGAAGTTGAAGAGGGTAGGTTAGATATAGTGTTTGCACCTGTCATTGTGAATTTGTAGTGCATTTGCATTTACAGTGCATTGATTGATTATGGAATAAGAAAGTTGGGTGGTGCAAGTTCTGTATCATATTGCCAGTTCAAAGAATTTTTGCAGACCTTTAATAGGCTGTGCAAATTGATGTGTGCAGTGTTTTAGCAACAATCACCGAAACATTCAAAAATGATATGATGCCAATTTTTAAAAACATTTTAATAAAAATTGTCTTCAATGGTAATGGGAAAGGTTGCCATAGCTGTCTCTCACTCACAGATGGCTCTCGCTGTGATGGCCAGAAAAGGTCTCACTCTGCGGAAGCCATTGATTTGGCTTGCTCATGTTGAAGTCTGGTTACTGTTAGAATTGCTTTGTAAAAGATATAGCATAAATACATCTGTTGTCTTCTGACATTAACATCAGGTATCTGGCTTTCATTTCTGGGTAATATCATTATGCTGTTGCCAGCTTTCTAAGATGATATTGTCAGGGTGAAATGCATCAAAGATTGGACGAAGTTCTTTCTGCAAGTGTTTTAGTTCAGGACAGTCTGTGATGACTTGGTCAGTGCCCTCTTCAGAGAGAACCTGCATACAACCTCTTTTTGTAACCAACTTGCAGGAGTAGAGCAACAACAAAGATTCTACTTAAATCATGGAGAACTTTCCGCTACCAATAACATTTTGTGAATCTCTCTAAGCATGCTGTGTGTGTTTTCTCAGCTAAGGTCTCAAGCAGGTAGGGCATCTTCTGGTGAAATCATGTTTGGTGACATTTAATGGCTAAAGAACTGCTATCAATTGTTATCATGTACAAATGTTATACTTCCCCATGTAGATAAGCCAGTCATTTCTCTTTGCACAGATGATGGGGTTGATTAACCAGTCGTGTGACACCTTGGTGAAGAACATCCAGGAAAATTCCAGGCTCGGAAAAGCCGTGGACTTAAAAAAGTAAACAATACTTTTAATGCTTTTAAACAATTAACAGTTTACTGCTCAACCCCATCCAGAAAAGATAAACTGCAATGGTTTATCAATAAAGAAAGAAACAACAGTGATTAAATATTTTTTTTTTTTAAATTCCCAGTTGTTTTAGAATGACATAAACAGAATGTGTATAAACTGCAGGAGAAACTTTTATATAATAAAACAAAAGGATGCGTCCATAATTTTGGAGTCACCCAAAAAATAATTCATAAAGGAGAATATTTCACTGAAAAGTGTAATTTTTTTTAACACCTTTGGACTGTTTAGCATGATATAAGTTAACCACCATTATATTTTCCAACATTTTAAGCAATAGGAAAACATTGCAACAAAAAATGCAGTTTGGTGTTTGAGCGAAATCATTCCTGCTTTGCGTCTTGTACTCTCACGCAGGACTTGTACGTTCAACACGTTTTGATAAAGCATGCATATAGGATTGTCTTCATTAAAATAAAATATGATACCATGATATATATATATATGTACTAAGCAGTAAAAGTTGAGGGTGCTGCACTTGTAAACCTGCCACTGCATACCAACACGGCACAGAGATGCAACACAGAAACCCAGAGATGGAAGATAATCAGAATAAAATTGCATGGATTTTCTGCTAAGATAGGCGGAAGCAATTAATTTGCACCCAAACACCATTAATTATCATCTTGATAAACAGTGTTTGAAATGCCGTTGTTGATAGAGCACAGAGTGGACATCCCTTGAAAACTACTACTACTAAAAAAGACAGGCTAGTTATGAAATGAGCATCCATCTCTCTGCCTCTGCCACTAACTTGAAGAATCTGGAGAACCACAACATTGTATCTACCAGAGAGTTCTTGAGAATAATTTACCAGCCCAAATGTGCAAGCCTTTCTGATCGTCATAGGCAAGCTAAGCGTAATTGAGCCAGTCATGGTTTTCTGTAATTTATGGACAGTTAAAAGTTGTTTTCTCCTGCAATTTGTCAATGGTTAAATTTAATTTTTGTGATACAGGTAATGCTTACAATCTATAAAACATGGCAGGGACTGTATCTTTGTGGTGGTATATCATCAAGGTGTGTGAATGTGTATTTTATGGCTGTGAACTTCAACTTGTTAACCCTAAAAGTTGACAGATGCCATTAGAAACATTCTTGAGTCTGCTGTTGTCCCTCATTTTAACAATCACTGGTTTGCTATTAGATTAATATTGAAGAACAACAAAACCAGACCCATCATGTGGCTTCAGTGGTGTAGTATCTTCAGGTCAGTCAGACTGAGTTTTTTGCTTGGCTATCATTGAGCCTGGATTTGTTGCAAGAAGTTGCACATTTGAGCTTTTATTGACAGCATTAGCAGCTGTATGCAAGTCAGCTATGCAAAGGATGAGTGCACTTGTCGACATTAAACATAGTAATCAAGCTTTCAGAACATTAAGCAACATTTTTATTGTAAAATACTGATGAATTATACAGACCATGCACTTTGCAACTATGGCATTTTTGATAATCAGTTTCTATTTTCTCCATATGCCGTTTTATAAATCGGTGTTGAATTTCTTAAACTGAACAACTGTCAATATTTTATTGTCTGTATCCTTCCAAGCTAACAATATTTTTTCTTAGCTCATGCATATTTAAGTTTTCAAGTATTTCTGCAGGAAATTTGTGAAAAATCTGATAGTGCTTAGCTTCTGTCAGGTTAAATACATGATTTTATACAATAATAAATTGAGTATTTCATCGGTGAACCCGTACTTATTGCCACCAGAATATATACCTACAATAGCAGATACTTATAGTAGAAAGACGTTTGTCAATAAAAAGGTTGCATTTTTAAGTTAATAATTAAATAATATGACGTTTTCTTTCTGAAAGCAGGCATGTAGTATAATGTGGATATTTTTGCTAGATATTGTGGAGCATTTACCATGGATGTTATTACCAGCACTACATGCAGTATGCAGATTGACTCTAGAAGCAACCCTAATAATGTCTTTGTCAAAAATGCCAAGAAAATAACCCAATGCGTTGATCCTACCTCACCTAAGCTGCTTTTGATTTGTAAGTTGTTTTTTTTATATGTTGTTTTTTTTAAAATTATTTTCACTTGATTTCATGAGTAGCATATATTTTTTCAGAAAGTTTCATTGTAGCCATTCTGTTTTTTAATATTTATCTAATCAACTCATACACTAAAAACTGACTTTACTGCTTGCCTTTGATGATTAAAGCTATTAGTCAGGAGAAAAATCCAAATGAAGAAGTGGCTGTCTGTGTACAACAAGAATGACATTAGATTTCACAGCTTGCTCTTCTTTAACATTATGATAAAGGAAATGGATTTTGTCACTTTCTCTACATGAAAGAATAATGTCAACTGTAATGGTGAAAGCCTTATTATATTAAGAAGATCTCTGTCCTAATACTTTGAATACCTTTAAAGAAGTAAGTTTTCCACTGTTAGAAAATTACCTATCGAAGTTTGCAGGCTTATTATTCTATAAAGTTTGATGGTGAAATGCTGAGAGCCCATAATGACCAAAATATTTTTGCCTTCACTCAGTGTCAAGTTATTCTCCAATGTGCATCTAATATGTTAGTCTGTCTGTGTGTCTATTGCCACCAATCATTCTCTTCCTATTAGTTTGTTTGCTTAAGAAGAAAGATATAAATGCTGTGTATGAAAATCATGATATTTGGGTGGGTTTATGTCAATCAAATTTCCATTCATCACTAAAAATACCTTTCATTTGTTGTGCCAAAATTTCTGAATTGATATTCTGTGCAGTGGCTTTTGCATACAATTAGATGTATTGAATGTTTTTGGTGACAGATGTGAATATAGACTGCTGTAATCTTGTTTGATGCCACACAAGTTTTGTTGGTCCATAGCCTTTCACAGCCAAGTTAAACTCATTAATGTACATCACATGGATCAAAATCCTTGCCAACACACATTTACAAGCATGTGTCAAGCAAGCAAATCTAGAGTATATTGTGGGTGGGGTATTTGTATGAGGCAAAAACAGATCTTACAACCACGGATATGCTGCTAAATTTATCAGTTTCTCTTTGCTTTCTATATTTGATCCTGCAGTAAGATATAGTAAAATTTTTCTACATTTAGAACTACTACAGCTTAGAAGTCAGAGACTGGACTAATATAGTTGCTTCACCAAGTCACAAAGACATGACATTTACACCTGTGGAAGCATCTTGATAAACAACTGACAGCATAACAACCAAGTCTTTAGGAATATCTTTAAATTTGGAATGAAAAGATGAAGCAGTTCTCCATTGATCACCTGATAGATTCCGCAAACTCTGGGTGATGCACTATTTTTGAGTTCTGCTTTTATCAAATACTAAAAAATGACTTCTCCAGTAGTTATTTATATTTCCTGTAGAATAAATTTTTATGTATTATTCAGTTTATGACTTTATATAGTTTGAAATAATCTCTAGTGGAATAGCTACATTAATTAAAACCATTTTTTTTTTTCAGACAGAGTAATGCAAATTCATAAAAGAAACATTTTCTGTTCAGTTTTACTTACATCACTGGTTGTTTTTGGCTCTTCCCATCACTTTACAATTTAATATCTTTTTTCTGTTTTTTCTAGTTTTCATGCCATTTCTTACAAAAATAGTAACTTGAACTTAGTGCCTTCTGATGTGGTGGAATTCTATCGACGGATTACCAAGCAATTACTTCAGGAAAGATCTTCAAACAAACAAGTAAGTACAAAACATGTTCTAAAAGTTTGAACATACGAATCTTAAATGTGAAAAGTCATCTTCAGGAAACATGACCAATCATTTTGTGAAGTAAATTGTAAAATCTAAATAAAACTATTATAAATATGAGAAAACACATATGCAGGACTTTCTACGTTAAAGTAATTCTTCATAATGATAAATCTGTATCTCTTCAATCCCACACATTTTGCAATAAGAGTGTGTTGACAAATATGCACCCATTTTAACACACATACCAATGATTCTAGTCTACGGTGCCAAATGAAAGTGAACGGGATAACTAAGATAAAAATTGCTAGTCGTTTACAAAAATTGATGATGGCATAAAAGTGTTTAATATATAGTCAAATGGATGGGAATTTTGTAAAAAAGCCAATCAAATGCATTTTTTATTTTTCTGTCTCCTCTACCTCATTCAGCCATTCATTATCCAATTAATATCATACTTTTCTGCATATCTATTTGAGAGTGCTTTTGTTTGTTGATTTGTATTTTGTGATGATTTTAACTTTACCAGCATCAAAGAAACTATTTAGACCTCTATTTTTTAAAATCTTTAAACTTTTGTCATCCCCACCATAAACAAGTACATAACACACTGGGCAGTCAAAGCTTTCTTAATCTTAATCCAGACTGAGATTGTGCTTATTCCAAATTCTGTTAGCTACCTTTTCTAAAATCTGTATTGTTTTTATAATAAATTATTTGATTTATTGTCATAATCTACAAGCTGTTTCATTAATGATTGATAAAGTACAACTAGACAGACTGAAGTGTGACTATTTGTAGTAGTTTAAAAGTCATTATATCCCAAAAACAGCATGTCCAGTTATTCTCGTTTAATTTATAAAATGCTCTCTGCTGTCTCGACTTTGTTTGACAAAGCATTCCAGGAAGGTGCTGTACAGTTAGCCAGCTAACACTTCTTCTGCCTATCGCATCTGTTAATGTGCAGCAAGTCACTACAATCAAAGAATCTTCCTCGTGCATTCTTTTCCAGAAGAGATTTTGTAAGCGTTAATCCTGTCACCCAGAAAACACCTGTAGCCAGACAGACACCTCTCTAGTATTTCTTCATAGCTCAGATTACAGTGAATAAAAAAAGTATTTAACCGCTTCAGATTAGTTGGACTTGCGATAAAGCTGGTTACTGGAATGTTTATATAAAGTATGTATCCCCTGATGATTTCAGGGGAAAATGTTTAAAATATCTCCACTTTCATATGCTATGTTCTGTTTAGTGCAGCTTGAAAATTTCTGCTAGAAAAATATTTAACTAGTTGTTTGAACCTGTAGTGTGTCGATATTTATGTTGATGTAATCTCACTTTGACAGTGTTAATAATTAGCATCATTGATGTTAGCCTCAACGATTGCATTCAAATGTTTAGTAGTTTTATTTGATGCACATATTTCACTATGATTCTACAATGGTTTTTCTAAACCATGTCCTTGGTGTCTATAGTCATATCATAGTGTGAGATTCACTCTTCAAATGCATACTACAGAATAGATGTAAGTAACAATTTATACTCAACAAACAGAATTGCTAAAATGTTCATCGTAATAATACTACAATTTCAGCAAATTAAAGTCTATCTGGCTTTGAGACACCTTTGCATTTCTAAAGGTTTAGTTTTCAGTGTTACTATTATAGTGTCTTTGTAGAAGTAAAATGTTAGCCAAAATCATTCTTCAAGGTAAAATCCACAAAAGGAAAGGAATTTCTTGCAACTGAGACACAAGTAGACTCATCTCTTAACAATTTGTGTTGCAGGAGTTTACCGATTTGCTGCAGCTTATGATGAAGGCCAGTGAAGAGGAAATCGGTAAAGATATATCTAAAGGAAGTGATGCTGATAAACAAGGTCAGGTTGCAGATGTCAAAAAAGGTAAGTGCAATTGTTTGTTTGATTTTTGTGCTTCTCTTTTAATATTTTGATGAGGGATGAAGAGTGATAAAAGAACAATTCCATTCCACGCCATTCTGTCATAAAGTAAAAGCAGGTAACTATTTGCATAGAGTAAAAACAAACATTAAACTGAGGAAAAACACCCACAACAAATATGTAATCAATTTTTGTTGTCTTGTCTGCTGGTCTCTTGCAGGCTGAGATGATATCGAATTTTGATCTTCATTAAAATGATGCACAAAAGAGCAATGACATAGAAAATAAGTCAGTTAAAGAGATTTTGGTTGTCAAGTGTTTCGGATTAGCAAAGGTGGAAAACAAAGACCAGGTCTCAGCCGTGTGGGTGCTGATGGAGCTATACCTGAAAACCAACTGTAGGTTTAAAACGGACATAAGAAAACTTGAAGGAATTGTTTGGAAAGGTTTACCTTTCAGGTTTATATTTAGTATGGCAGGTGCTACCACCACATCTCTTCCTGTTACTGTCAAGAAAACATCTTTTCTTAGACTAAATTATTTATTAACAATTTTAGAAAAAGTAAAAAAGGCATAATCAATAAATTAATTAATTCAGTGACCAAATTCCTGAT
The DNA here is from genome assembly GCA_018389105.1 of Nautilus pompilius. Lineage (NCBI taxonomy): Eukaryota > Metazoa > Mollusca > Cephalopoda > Nautilida > Nautilidae > Nautilus > Nautilus pompilius. The sequence continues at coordinate 28,390 of JACATO010000424.1, read as the reverse complement.
ATTAGTTTTACTCTCATTGACATGTTTAAGCAGGTAACTTTTGACTGTGACCTTTCAGGATGGCAGATGGGTACATTTTTAATCAAGTATTTAAGTATTGACAGGTAGGAAATAGAGCAATCATTCCTCCAGAAATTGCCAAGAGAACAAAAAAAATGCATTAAATTTCCATAACAAACAAAGAAGGTATTTCTAAAGCATTTTATTTATTTAAGTTTTATTTAAAATTTTAACAATTTCTTTGTAATTGAAAGATTTTCTTAGAATATGAATTTATTTCATTTGTAAATATTAAAATAAAACACACAAGATTAACTAAAATCCTTTTAGTTAAATTAATAATAATAATAATAAATGTATAAGTTGTAAGATTGTGCTAATATGGTCAGCTACTCAAAAGAGCCTTCAGTAAGAAAATTCAGTGAAGCTTCTTCTGGACATTTGGCTGACATACCTCCAGGTTTTATGCAGCAAAATATACCATTGATGATGACAGGTGCCAGTGCTGCTGTTATTTGAAATATTGACATCCTGAAAATTATCATCAAAGTGTAAAAACTGTATGGTGGTTTATGCTAATTTTTGTTAATTGATAGAGACTGGTTCTTTAATTTTTAGTTTGATTTTGAAGTAGAAACATTTCTGATGATAGTTATATTTAGCTGTGCCATTTCAAGAGACACACAAATCATATACAAACAGCTGCTACTTTTGTAGGATTCCAGGATTTATTGAATTAATTCAGACAAGTTCTATTAAAATTTTGGCAGGATTGACAGAAGATGAAATAATGGCGCAGATCATGTATTTTTTTTTGGTGGTTATGACACCACAGCGACGACTTTGTCCTTTGCATTGATTAATTTGGCTGGTCATCCTCGTTGTATGGAAAAAGCCTTTGATGAAGTGAACTCCACGCTGCAAGGTGTAAGTATACCTGACTGATGTAAGTCCACAAAAAACAGAATCATTAATTATGATATACCCGTGTTGAGGTTAATACATGACTTTCTCATCATTTTGTTTCTTTAGTGATAAGTATTGTTTTTTTTCTGTTTTGAACAATTGAATCAATCTCGTAAATCAGATTTTAAAACCAAAATTCTTGTAAATATCTAAGAAGAATGCATTGTTCTTTTAAAATTAATTAATTAATTGCTTAGTAAAAAATATTTTTATTATAGAAAGAAATCACGTATGATGACTTGAAAGATTTTGAATACCTGGAAATGTGCATACTGGAGACTCTCCGCTTGTATCCACCAGTTATGAGGTGAGACAAAAACTAGATAATGAATCAACTATGGTCCTCTACATTTTGGTGGATTAGACTAAAACTATTTTCATATGCAAACCTGAACAATTTAGACTAGAAATACAAAATGTCTAAGATTATTATAAAAGATTTTAAATTCTACCTGGATTATAATAATAATTCATTGCTATTATTATTATGATTGTTTTCAATGGCAGTATCATCATCTCTCATTAAATGCTGTTCACCTTTTCTACTTTATTAAAAATTATACTTGGTATTGCATTATTTAACATCAGATAAAATAACATAAGATACATTTGTAGTGTTTTAATCTAAGATGGCAGCATTTACATCTATTCAAGCATCTTACTGACATTCACTGCAACACCACATTAACCCACAGTTGAAATATTCACTCAAGTTACATTTTTTTTTAAAATTCAATTGAATTTCTATCATCATCATCATCTTTATCATCAACATCACTATTCAAACAATTTTTAGTTAATGCTAAAATATAGATGTTTCATGTTTCATTATAATTTAGCTACTAACTTGTCATTTGTCAAAATCTTTAAATATCATTTAAATTTTTAAATAAAAGTGAACCTGTGTAGCTCAGCAATAAATATATTGAAGTTGTATACAGTTCCTTTGTACATTAGATGTTGTTACCATCTACTGGAGGCAATGTTTTGTATCTTGGTTTAAATTCATTTCTCAACTTGATAAACAAATCTTGTGTTCTTTGGGCTTCAGGTAATAGCTATCATTACTGCTGATAATTTCTTCTTGCACAATATGTAAACAATATATTTATTTATATGTATGTTGATGCAGAACATTGTATGCAAAACAATAACTAAATAGTTCTGAAGATGAGACTTTTACAGAAGTCCCTGACATTTGTTGTCGTAGTGTCAGGTTGTATTTGCATTATTTACCTTTCAGAATATCAATAGATTGACAACATGGCATTTAACAATCTATTTATTTCTAATACCAAAATATGTTCCTATTTCAGAATTGACAGGGAAGCAACAAAAGATACAGAAATTGAGGGGATAAGTATTCCTAAAGGTACTGCTGTTATTGTTCCCATATACGCTATCCACCACGATCCCAAAATCTGGGAAAATCCTGAGGAATTTAAACCAGAAAGGTAAGTATTAATGCTGCCTCATTAATGTTAGTAACAAGGGTTAAATAACGTAATACATATAAACAAGAATTTCTGTCCCTTAAAAATAGTCAACAATCTGGAATACTTGGAATTAGAGATCTCTTCAAATTCGCACCTAAAAAAATCACTAATTAAAGGGTTTTGATTGCTATAAAACACTGAGATATCAGAAAACAGATGTCTAAATATGTGATGTCCATGTTTTCTATTGCCAGAATGTGCATACACACAATGACATTTTAGCTGCTGCGTCTTTGTAGGTTTCTACCAGAAGAAAGATGGAAACGCTCTCCTTTTGACCACATGCCGTTTGGTTACGGCCCCAGGAACTGTTTGGGAATGAGACTGGCCCTTGCAGAAATAAAGATGGCAATGGCTCGATTGATTCAGGGATTTAAATTTTCTGTCAGTAAAGGAAAACAGGTATCGGTATTTTCAATAAATATTATTATTGGCTGAAGATTTCTTTGTTAGAGAAAAATTTCAAATGATGGCTAATTTATATCTTTGTGTTAATGAACTGCCATAGACATTTACAAGTTTAGCTTAGCTGATTCAGTAAATATAGGACGACAGAAAGGGACCCCCATAAATCTAGTGACTTTTAACTTGTTTTTCTTGGATGTAGTAGAATTTGAGTTGTTACTTAAATGGTAAAATAGAGACCAACAAAAGTTAAAAGGAGGTAAACAACTAACAAGATGTGAATTATTTCCATAAACATTTCATAACTTAACTTGTGAATATTTCTACGTTGGCTCATTCTACAAATAAAATATAAAATGACCAAATATTGATTGAAATTTTCCTCAAGTTTATTCTATTTGATATACATTTTAATTTTTTTGTAAGCACGGATAAATATACACTTGTCTAGATTCACCATTTCCTTCCATCAGGGTAACTGCATTTTTGCTTTCGTTACGAGCACTGGAAGTGTAAAGTATTTTTTTAGGGACTAAAATCTGTCAAAAGTCAAATGACTAAGACAATTTTCTGTTCTCTCAAGTGTAATTTAACTGAGCTATCCAAATGTGAAGCCATGTTTGCCATCAGCATTGTTTAAAAACTAGAATTGTTATAAAAGATTTCATTAACCAGGTGGAAGGTACAGGCCTTCATGTACTAAAACCATCAAATTTCATTTGTACACATTTTAATGTTTTTTTTTTTAAGTTTCCAATTAACCTGGAGAAGCATTCTGGCATACTGAGAGCATCTGAACCACTTCTGGTGAATGTTGAAGAGAGAAGTTGATGACGCCTTTGCACTGCTGCCCGTGTTAACCGACAGATTCTTAATGAAATAACAGCAGCTCTACAATTCCAATGCAAAGCAGAAGTTTTTAAGAAATTTATAAATATTAAAACCTTCAATAACCTGGTTGATAGGATGCTAAATGAATTAAAATACCAGAAATTTCTTATGAGATGACAGGTAATTATAATTTTGGTTTGTTTTCTTAAATAAAAATTTTACATTACTTTTTGTTGTTGGTTCATCATTACTTCTAGAAAACTAAATAACAGATACTTTTCTGACATGCATCTTTTAACCTCTTGTAACTGCCTGAGAAATATGATTTGGACTTTTCTGTTGCCAGTCATCCTCCATGAGCCTGTCCTGGTGGTCATAGATTAACATCACCCAGTTGGCTGCTCTTGTAGCAAGCACAGTTACTGTCATCCTGTTGTAAGTCTAATCTTGATACAAATCCTGGCGCTTTCTTTCATCAAGAGTCATTAAGACAACAACATCTGCATTGTCATATTTTATTGTCTTGTCATTTTTGGAGATACAGATACTATATCATTATTTACAATTGTTTAAGTCATCATAAATAAAAGAAGTGAATCTCTTCGTCTTTGTACAAAGTCTAGATGAGAAAGTATAACATAACTTTGTTGAATGGTTGATTTCTGGCAGTCTTGTTTTAAGAAGCAAACAATGTCATCAGGCATGTATACCACTCACCTATTAAGCCATCTGCCCAATTTTATCAATAAAAAACTGGTGTATATTGGCTATTTAACTGCAGTTCTCTAATGATTTGAGACTATTGTGGAAGAGAATCACTTTCAATAGGATTTCATGAACAGACCGAGTCTCTTGTTTTTCTTACTAATCCTGGAATAGCTATCATAATTTACATCTCCTTAGTATGAAAATTAACTTTGGTCTCATTAATTACTTACCTACTGATTATCTTCTCCTGTCTGCTTTATATTTCATTTGGTTTACTCATCACTTGATACATTTACTTATAAACAGGAACAATTGGTAACTATGGAGATAAAGCCACTTATTGGATGGTTAGGAAAGTGACGCCGGTTTGTTTTGTTTGCATCTGACAAATTATCCAGCAAACGAAAGACAGATTTAAAAATTAAAACTGAGTTTGCTTTCTCTTTCTTTCCATCCAATTTTCAACATTTTCTTGACCAAAGACGAAGAAAGGGACTGAATTATTTTCTCCTTCAAAGACATTACACACAGCGATCTTGTCTGTTTGCAAATTCAAATTATGAATGATTGGGAGCTAAAGGGTTTTTATTTAGAAGTTGACATCATCAGGACTCATATGCACAAGGCCTCTGAATCTTCGGTAAACCATCTTAACCAAAAAAGGTATGATGATGATTATTTGGGAGAAATTAATTGACAAAGGAGTTATGGATAAAATGCTTAGTTTCAAAGGAAATTTCATTAATCCGTTAAAAAGGTTAAAAGAATTCTCCAAGGAACTGAGGAAACTATCAAACAAGCCAAAGCAATTTTACTTCCAATGTACAAGTCTTCATATTGACTAGGTTTTGAATATGCTGTGGGCATATTTTTTTCTAGATTACATGAAAGAATTCAGGATACATTTGAAAACATTTAATATTCACCCAATTTTGACTCAAACCTTTGAGGGCAAGTGTGACAAATTCAGAAATAAGAAAAATCATTTGCAGTATATGGGAGATAACTCTCTCAATCAAATGTTCTTACCCAGATGACATTTTTAAAGGTAAACGGTAGTTTTCAAGAAATTAAACTTATCCGAATAATTAATGATGCAGAACAAAACGTATAGTAAATGGATTTCAAAATAGTAAAAGAAATTAAATTAAATATTTCATTATTATTAGTTTTTAAATGATCTGCTTAATCTTGGCAACTGAAGCAAAGATGTTTCTTTAAACAAGTATTTCTGTGTTCGAACAGAAATTGCTGAATACTGAGGAGAAATAGATAGGGGGAGACAATCGGTGCTAGTCCGGCACAATATGTTCTGCTCATATTGACCACCCAGAATGAATTGGGGGAGACGTTTGGGAAGCTGATCAGGGGCGCATCGCTGTTCAGCAGTTGACACGCATAAAGAAAACATCTTAACTTTTGTCTTTAAGAAGAATGTTATCTGTATTGACTGACCGACAGAGTGAGGTGCCCGCTCAGGTTAGGTGTGTAGCCGCTTTAACAGAAGGCGACATACAGTATTCATGTATCTCCCTCTCTATTGTGAGAGCGGGTGAAGTGACACGTAAAGGGGAGGTAATTAATGAGCGTCTCCGTGCGCATGCGCGCCGGCAGACATTGACGGCGTTCGTAACACCGATCTTGTTGCTAAGGTGCGATTCTGACTGGAATCGAAGTTGAAGGGAAGGAAGATTCAGGGGTAAAACGATGAAGGTGAGCTGAAACGAAATGGTTTTCAGTTGTAGGTAGCCTGTGACTATCTTCGCCAGAGCTGCACCTGTCGTGTGTCGGGTGGCCACGAGCTGTGAGTGGTTGGCGTCTGATTCCACTCGGTCGTGAACCTGTCTGTCTGTTGGTGCTTTGGATCAGTTCTTGTCTCCATGCCTTGGAAACTAGGAACAGCAGCCGGTACCTGGTGGTCCCAACAGCATCAGAGAAACTCCATGCTTATATGGATATACATACTGATTGTTGTTTTTCCTGCGTTACATGCGACGGGGTGTTCAGATGGAACCCGTCTGAAACTGGCTTCGCCGATATGGTAAATGGCCGGGCTTCATTTGAACGTCTCTACTGCCTACAACTGATGTTCTCACGTACGAGCTGATCCTGTCTCCAGGTGTGGATACTGCAGCTGTGTCTGTGATGTTCTTTGGTTTTGCTTTTATCAGATTCCGTTAATTAACTTTGTCTGGGTCCATACGTACAATCTAGATGATACTGTTGTTCCGATTATGCTTGATGTTCTTTGGTTTTTTACGTTGGTGGCAGGAATCCAGTAAAACGAATCACTTTCATTATAAGAATTATGGAGCCTCCTGATAACATTTGGTTGCTTTTTGTTGTGTGAATGTATGGGCAATTAACTTAATTAATTATTTACTTATTTATGATTGTTTATTTCTCTGTATTTCAGTCAATATTAAGAGAAGGAACTCATGAACCTGTTTGTTATTGCTGGAAAAGTCACACGGAAACTATCTGGCCACCACTGGGTATTGACTGATTGATTGATTGATTGATTTATAACTTCATGAAAATATGGGTCCTGTTGTTAAGTTCAGCTCTTATTTTAACTTATGACTGCAATTTGACAGCACCGTTAACCAAAGTCTAATTTACAAATATTTCCTGCACTAAAGTTTGTACAAAATAAGACAATACTACATAAGAATATTGCCAAATTGATTTCTCCGGCTATCTGTCAATTTTAGCATTGGTTGACGTGAAAGGATGCGAGTTATTGCTCCTAATTTGGGCAGCATAAAGATCAAATAGTTTATTAGATTTTAAATTATTTATTTTTGTCAAATTGTGAAACATTTCTGTGTTTTAGTCCTAGAAAAAGTTTTTCTGAAGCTTCCAACACGATGTTCCTGGCTGGAACCAAGGATCCTCCAGACTACTGCAATTATGCTCGTGTTTAGCTTGTTATTAGCAAACTTGGAAGATTGGTAAGAGACAGGTATTTTGCTTTTCTCTTCATTTTAATCATAGAAATACAAGACATTTAGTATAGTTATCCAGGCTCTGATCTTTTGTTTTCTAATATAAATAAGAGACAAGTAATATATCTGCTCAAGCTGTGCTCTTGGATTTACCACTATAAATAAGATGCATGTGCAGATAACATAGTGTAACATGTATTAAGTTGTTGCTTAGTATAAGAATTAAGCTTAGTATTAAGCTTCATTAACTAAGTTGATAGTTTGTCTGTCTGTCTATTATCACTACCCTACCATCAACAAGATATCATTCCAGGTAAAACCATCACTAACTGAAGGAAAGAAGCCACTTGTTTCTCTGAGAGAATGCAAACAGAAAAGTGGACTTATTTTTTGTTTATTTGTAAGACAAACTTAGCTATAATCATTAGTGTCATAAGTACTAAGGTATTCAAAATCAATAAAACACAACAGTACCCTTTCAAAACATCATTTTTAGTAATGTCTTGATGAAATTTTACATTTTTAAATCCATTTTTAAAATATTGGACAACAAGAACATTTTTAATCAGAACATTTAGCATATCTTTTACAGGTAGAAATTCTGAATGACTGTATAAATTAATGTTGCATCAAAGGTCTAAGACATCACATCAAGATTCTATAACTGTTAAGGCATAAACTGTCTGCACATTAGGCTAGTTGGATCAAGATTTTCCCAAAGACTAATTAGTCATATTGGAACTGACGGTGCATCTTTCCACTATAAATCACCTTGTATACTGTCATAAGTTGTCAGAGGTAGAGCGAGGCCTACTCAACCCCATGCTGCAACACAGCATCAGCACTGCCAGATATGCTTACCTACATCATCTATAGCATTTTCACTGAACAGTATTAAGGCTGCATCAATTACTGGAGGAACACGTGTACCAGGGCATCCAATCTCCATCATCAGAAGATTGAGATCAGACAACATGAGGGTGTTGGAGGCTGTGCAGTGTGATAATTATGACTGAATGGCACTCTGTCACAAATCGGCCATTGCAAGCTCTATTTTCTACCATAGTACTTATAAACAAATCTTTATATTTTCAGTGTTGAACATAATAGAAGTTTTTAGTAAACAAATCCTAATTTTTCACTAAAATGTTTGTTACTTGGACATAGTATTATCTTAGCAGCCATTAAGGTTGATTGATACACATTTTACCCCACCACCGGAGAAACAAATCAAAAGAAAATAACAAATCATTTGTATTTACAAGATTTTGTGTTTGTTATTTGTGTTGGAGTAAATGGAAGATGTCTGTGCTTATGCTGAAACTGTACCACAGAATTGCTATAATTTTGAACACTGGCTTTAATTTCGAGTCATTATGTGAGCAAAGTCATGAAGTCAACAAGAACTTTAGTCAGGCCTTCTGCAGCTGTTGGTCTATTCTAGTGAATGGAAACAGTGACTGATAACTAGGTGTCTGCAGTACAAACAGTATGACAGGGTTCTTTGTATTTGATTTCAGATCCACATAAACCATGGAGAACACTTAAAGGGAGCCAGGCTTTTAATTAGAGTTGCCAATAACATCAGCAAGTTTCCATCTCGTGAGTTGAATTTTGTCAGCATTGTTTATCCATTACTGATTACTTTCTAGGCTATCAGAGAATCGTCATAGATGACTGACAACAAAACAGCCGAGACTTTAGCAATACCTTCAGATTTTGTGAGAAAATTGGTCTGGTTCTCCATCATTCATCTGATAGATTGCACAAACATTGCACAGTACACTATAATGTGAGTTTTGCTACCATCAAATATCAGAAATGTCTTCTGCAACAGTTATTGGTACTTAGATGTTCATGTGATATTCAGCTGATGGGCTTTATATTATTTCATATACTATTTAGTCAAATAGCTGTTTTACAGCCTTACTTTTATCAGACACACAATGAATCTCCAAAAATGTAACATTTTCTGCTTATTTTCAATACACTAATATGTAGTGAGCTACACAAACCTTTACACACGCACACACACACAATCCTTGAAGACTGTGTGGGCACATACAAGCAGCTTTCATTTCAATAACCAGCTGCCAAAGTGCTCAACACCTTGTTTGGCAAGTGACTGACTGACTACTATGTTGAAGTTCAGCAGGTGGCTAAGAAAATAACCTGGGATGTGGGGTGGGGGGGATAATCTGATGACTGATACAGAAATGTGAGAGGTAACCAAACTGAATCCAGCTGCATCTTAGCAGGTTTCAAAACAGGGCTTTCAGCTAGAACAGGTCCCTGTGCTGTTCACTCAGCCATTTGCTTCTCACAGCCAACCTCTGCCAAAACAATATTAGTGTTGTTTGTGTTGCTTTTTTCTGTGGCAGAAATTTGTGACAACCACTTTGTCACTTCTGTCCATCTCTATATTTTATATGCCTTTATATATGTTTTATATTTTCTTTTTATTATTTTCTTAGCTGGAACTTTTTTTACTTATTTGCTTATAATATTCTACTAAATTTTCGCTGTAGTTTATCATTGGCAGATAACGATTATAATTACATTGATCTTTTGATTCTGTCCTAAACATACTGTTGTTATCAGGGTCGATCCAGTATTTTAGAAGGGCGGAGACATCAGAGAGATCAAGAATTACAGTTTTATCAGGTTAATCAACAGAAAATTTACACTTAGCCATTTAAAATATTGTATGCTCTCTTCCAGATCCACCACCAGAGTAGTGCATTTCTATTAGTGATGTTATAATATATATATATTTAGATTTTAATGGTTATTTATTGCCACCTCTGTGTATGGTAAACAAACATTTTTGGAGAGTTCCAAAAACTTCCTTTCATTTGACATTTGACGACATATTTCGATAAGGACTATGACCTAACAGTACTTGATTCAATGAAACCAGATCAACAGCCAGTTTGTAAAACAGACAATCTAAACTGCGCACTTCAGCATGTCAACCTTAAAGATCCTCACATTCCACTGTATATCAGCGATTCAGGGTTTTACTCGACGGCTATCTGAACAAGATTGAGCTGAGATTATTTTAAAGTATAACTTCAAACATTTTTCCCCCAGTAGACAGTCAACATGGACGTGTTTGGTTGTGTAACCACACCTCTGTCAGCTCTGTCACTTGTGTTACTGTTCACAGTTATCTTCCTCTATTGTTTGTAAGTATCAGGTTTTCTGATTGATCTGCCGTCATAAATTAGTAAATTCCGTGTTTCAGACATAAACTGCGTGGTAAGCGAGCTGTAGGAACGTTGTAACTCAGCTCGGTTATGTACTTAACCACAACAGGATATATCTTTGCACATCTTTCCTCGCCTTCACACAAGACAGGCTAAACAGCATTCTTCTTGAAATGGGATGACCGTACTAGTGTTCATCTGATTAGAGGTGGGAGGAAACCCACATTGCTATTAGGTGTTTGGGGGTTGAAAAGAAGGAGAAAAACTACTAAATTAGGTTACTAAATAGGGTAGATTCTAAGCAGGACTTGTGGTAGGTTACTCAGCATGGACAACTAAGAGCTGAATCATCCTATGGATTTGATTTCTGTTTTCCAGCAAGTGTGCTATATACTACCATGTCTAAACGTTTGAAAAGGCTATTTAAGGTTCCAGAATTGGTTCAGCTGAAAGTGTCAGTGTATCTAAAAAATATTAAATAGTACTTCTTTAGTTCTCACTTCTGATAGGAGAACTTAATAAAAGTTGCTTTGTTTTTAAATTAAAGATTTTGGACATGTAAAAAACTTTCAGTAATCATCAATGAGAAGCATCTAACTGGGGGTGTACAATTATATGCTGTTAAATTGTCCCAGGGTCTTGGATTTCCAAAATCTTTATTTTAAATATAATGTAAAAATCTGTGGAAACAGTTGCTAGCAGTAGTCTTGAATATTATTGGTGGAAGCCACTTTAAAAATATACATTTCCCTAGTCTGGTGGAAACAGTTGGTAATCCTTGTATAAACTGTAATGGCCTTCTGTTTTGTTCTAATAAAGAAATCTAAAATTAAAAAAAAAAAAACAGAAATGTAAATGGTGGAAATAAACGATTTAGGAGATATATTGAACAGACTAATTATCTTCTTCATTAGAAAGAAAATAATATAAATATATAATATAATAATTAATTAACAGAGAAAGAGGAAGCAAGAATTCTATCATCCAACAAAACTGGTTTGATTGACAAATATTTGTATTAATTAGCCTGTTCTGCCTTTCTAAAATAAAATTATCTAAAGTCTGGAAAAGGGGAATAGAAAAGCAGTTATGTGTCGCCACAGATCTTGTCTTGGCACAGTGGAATTGATTGCCGCATGTGCAAGCAAAGGATGATATCTGCATCTCTGTGAACCGTTGCACCTGTCATGAGGTCGGTAACATCTCTACAGATTATGCTGTGGGATTTTTCTGTTTTTCCAAGACTGATGTCATTAGCTTACACCGTTTCATCTCTGTGAAGCTCTCCTGCCCACAGACCTGCAAATATTTGTCTACTGATCATGTTCAGGATCCTCCACTTTCCAACCATACATTCGCTTATTTAATAATCTTTTTCTTATTGTTCCTTGATTTATTTTTTGAGAAATAAAAAAATTACAGGGCAATGTTTCTCAAAAGGTTCTTAGAAACATTTATTTGAAAAACAATTAAACATGACTTTTTGGAAAAGAGTCATATTGCAAGATGAAGATAAGCTCAAGCGAGAACAACTTGAGTTACTTTTTTCACCTCTCTCTCTCTCTCTCTCTCTCTCTAGATTGTGTCCTTTCAAAAAAAAAAAAATGAAGCAAACACTTTTCAGACAGTTTTAATAGGCTGACTCATTACATGGTCCTAATAGCCGATCTATCATCTGGCATAAAATCATGTTGATTTATTGTAACACTGCACCTTGAATGATAATGTAAAGATTAATTTTATCACATAATGCTTCTTGAACAAAAATTCTAATTTAGTTTTAAATTAACAGCAACAGTTACCCAAATTATTATGGTAAGATTTTATTTCTTTTTAACAGTGATGAAGTTAAATGATTAACATAAATCATGTGGGATATCACGACACCTGTCTTTGTTTTTGGTAACCAAAGCCACTGATCATGGTACAGGAAATGGTGTAGATGGAGTTACTGTGTTGCTACAAATCTATTATCAAAAGACAGCCTTTACTAATACTGTCTGTCTACCAGCTTAGCAAAAAACTTGTTTTAGTTTACTGTTGTCTTTGCAACTATGTTATGGAATGAAGGGCTTTGAATACTTTTTTAGGTGTTAAAGGTTAGTCTTTCTCTGCAACTTTGTACATCTTGCCTACAGCATAAGGTGCAAGCATGCTATTGCCCTCACTAGCCCTGTGCTTCAAATATCGCTGGGTAACAATGTACAGTTTTTAACCACTAAGAAATGTCTGTTTAATAACTAGTGCAGTCGCCAACAATAAATAATAGTAATCAGATTTTATCTCAAGTTCAAACTTGTTTTCAAATTTTCAGATACATGTCCCAGAACTATGATTTTTTAAATCGAGAGGAATAAAAGGACCAAGACCGATTCCACCCTTTGGAAACTTTTGCCTTTACTTACGTAAGGCAAGTGCATTATTTGCCTTCCATTGACGGCCTCTTTTCTAGTAATACGAGTACATTTCACCAGTTCTTTAATTGATTGACTGATTTGTTTGTTTGTTTGTTTCTTTATAATGTGGCAGAAAATGACTGGTGCATGGGACTTGCATTAGAAAGGTGTATGTGATCACAGCTTGTATAAGGTTGCCAATATACGAGGTGTAGTCAAAAAGTATCCGACCTTGAATTTGTTTGAACAAAATAATAATGCGTGAGCAAAATCCGCATGGGTATTAGGTGGCTGCACCCTTCTTGAGCATGCGCAAAAATTTTCGTGTCTGTAGGTTGCGCCAGTCGCCCGCTGTGACGCATTGAGTACAGACGTGAAGAGTTTGCTGTGCGATTTTTCTTTTTGAGTCAAGATGACCGAGCCGCATTGAGCAAAGATGCTGTATCAAATTCTGTCAAAAACTTGGTGATACACAAGCCCAGACTATCGAGAAGATTCAGAAGGCCTTTGGAGATGATGCTATGGGAAAAACAAATAAAGGAGTGGTACAACCGGTTCAAAGATGGCCGCACCTCAGTGGACAGTGAGAGCCACGTTGTGGCAGACCATCGACTAGCAGACACGACGAAATGATTGCAAAGGTTCGAGGAATAGTCTATGAAGACCGTTGTGTGACTATTGAGGAGATTGTTGCTGAAGTTTGAATCAGCCATTGGTCAGTTCAGTCAATTATAACAGAAGATTTGTGCATGAGGAGGGTGTCGGCCAAATTCGTACCAAAGTTGCTGTCTGACAAGCAGAAAGAAAACAGAAAGGAAATCTCCCAGGACATGCTGGAGTGTGCTAGCCAAGATCAAAACTTCATGAACACTATCATCACTGGCGATGAAACATGGGTGTACGGCTATGACCCTGAAACAAAATTGCAGTCATCCCAATGGAAGCATCCATCCCTCGCCAAGACCAAAGAAAGCAAGACAGGTGCGCAGCAATGTTAAACTGATGATGACCTGTTTTTTTGACTACAGGGGTATTGTGCACCATGAATATACACCACAAGGTCAGACAATTAACAAAGAATACTACCTGGGGGTTCTTCGTCGCCTTCGTGAAGCTGTGCAGTGAAAACGACCCAACGTGTGGGCAGCAAAGAACTGGCAACTCCACCATGACAATGCACCCGCTCATTCCGCCCACGTCCAAGTATTCCTCGCCAAGCATAACACACCACTTGTTCATCAGGCTTCCTACTCCCCAGACTTGGCTCCGTGTGACTTTTGGCTATTCCCAAAGCTCTTGAGTCAACAGAGGACATTAAGCAAAATTCGACGGCAGAACTCTACAGCATCCCAAAAAGTGATTTCCAGAAATGTTTCCAGCAGTGGCTGGAATGTTGGCAGAAGTGTGTAGACTCCCAAGGCGAATACTTTGAAGGAGACTAAATCAAAATGGTGAGTTTTTTTAATATTACTTGTTTTTTTGGCCAAAGGTCGGATACTTTTTGACTACACCTCGTATAAGATAGTTTAGCAAAAATTCGTCTTTAAATCGTTATTTTAAACTTATTTCTTCATTTCTTCTTCTTTTTTATTCTTTGATTAAAGCAAAATGAAATCTGAAGATCAATAAGATTAGCATCTTTCTTTTCTTTATATTCAGGGAATGAGAATTGCAGACATAGAATACAGAAACCAGTACGGAAACTTCTTTGGGTATGTGTGCAATCCTTTGCAGGATAATATTAAAATAATTGGTCTGTTTCCATTGATCAGTTAGTCTGTCTTTATATTTAATTTCTCTACATATTACTTAAAACGTACATTTAAAGCAAAAGGTTGTCAAATCTAAAACTTTATATTTATCAACAAGTAAGAAAATGTTCCCTTGAAATCCAACAACAAACCCAACTTTAGTGGAACTCTGTTAGAAAATGTCTGCCAAAAATGCAGTCGGCAAACATCCAGGATGCTACAAATGTAATAATATCTGTGATTCAAAATGTAAAAAGTATGTGTTTAATTTTTCTCTAGCATTTCAAAAATTCTTGTTAATTATTGTCAAGTATAAATTTGGTTCAAATATCAGTTGTTCTGTTTTAATAATAGAAAAAAGATGGAAATAAACGTTTCAAACAGTGTTACATTTCACAATATAAAACTTTAAAAGGCTAGTAGCTTACCTCAACATTGTTTAACCCAGTAAAATTATCTCCCCTGTCAGCCAGTGTATACACAAATGACACCCTGTTCAAACAAGTCCTTTCCCACCCTTGTAAGAAAACATGTGGATGCTGGTTGGCTAGAAGGTAACTAAATCACTGTATTTCTTTCAAACTTTGTTTGCATTTACTTTTGATGTGCAAGTTTCTGTTTACCGTTGAATTTAGGTTGTTCCAAGGCAGTCGTCCTGTTCTGATTGTATCAGAGCCTGACTTGCTGAAGCAGATCCTTGTCAAAGATTTCAGCAGCTTTACCGACCGCGTGGTGAGTGACTTTCCTTCATGTGTTTGGATAAATTTTGTATCCCACCAGGAAAAAGTAACCTGAATGCTAATGCAATGCTAGGAATTAGTCTTTTTTTTATGATAACAGAAAAATTACCAGTTATCTGATACTGTCAGGGTTAAAATTCACTAAAGGTAAATTAGTGACATCAGTTATTCCAACTGCAGCATTTCCATTCATTTGAGCTGTTTCAGTTTAACTGCACCATTCTTATTAAATGAGAACACTTTACTCTCTCTTCCCTCTCAAAATTACATTAAATGTTTCAAAGTTTACTTTGTTCTCACCTCGGTTTTTGGGCTTTTTAATTATTTTGCACAAGGAGAAAATGTGGTATTATTGTATTTAATTATTCAATCAGTAATAAATAATGGTACTACATTTAATAATGAAAACTTTTATGAAGTAAATGTATGTGCATTTGTTCATGTGCAAAATAGTAGCCATGTTACTCCAGAAATCAGCAGGAACTTTTTCTGGTCTGGAGGTCTGATTATCTTCTGATCTCAAGGATTATGGTTACATCACTGCCACATTAATGAAAGTTAGTGATTCTTCTCGCATCTTCCTTTCACATTGATGGAGTGCACATTCGCTTTGATGTAGCGTGCTTGCTTTAAAAGATGAAGGACATCAATTTTCCAAATACCAAACAATGTTCTGCAAATAATGCTATTTAAAAAAAAAATGTTTAGCATAACTTATGAAGGTGATTCTATTATTAACAACCACTGTGTTTCTGTCGAAAGCTCAACATAATGTACAGTTGAGTGTTCTTTTTTGTTTTTTTAAACTGTCGGTGCAGAGCAGTAGTTCTGATTCAACTGACTTCATTAAAGAAAGAGAAAATCAGTACACAGCATCATGTGATATAAAAACAAATAAAAGGTTTTGAATGCAGCTGAGAAGAACTTTGTGTCATCACTATACCCTTTATCATAGTTAAATGAGTTTGCATTTATTTTACAACTGATCAATTATTGTTGTTCGTGTTATTTTTTCAGCATTTGAAACTGAGTGGAGTTATCAATGACTGGATAAGTCTTAAAACAGGCAGAGCTTGGCACGAAATGAGAAAAGTGATAACTCCAAGTTTCAGCACAGGGAAGTTGAAGAGGGTAGGTTAGATATAGTGTTTGCACCTGTCATTGTGAATTTGTAGTGATATGTAGCATTTGCATTGCAATTTACAGTGCATTGATTGATTATGGAATAAGCAATGTTGGGTGGTGCAAGTTCTGTATCATATTGCCAGTTCAAAGAATTTTTGCAGACCTTTATAGGCTGTGCAAATTGAAGTGTGCAGTAGTGTTTATTGCAACAACAATCACCGAAACATTCAAAATGATATGATGCCAATTTAAAAAAAAATTTTAATAAAAAATTGTTTCAATTGTAATAATGGAAGAAGGTTGCCATAGCTGTCTTCTCACTCACAGATGGCTCTCGCTGTGATGGCCAGAAAAGGTCTCACTCTGCGGAAGCCATTGATTTGGCTTGCTCATGTTGAAGTCTGGTTACTGTTAGAATTGCTTTGTAAAGATATAGCATAAATACATCTGTTTTTCTGACATTAAACATCAGGTATCTGGCTTTCATTTCATTTTATCATGTAATATCATTTGCTGTTGCCAGCTTTCTAAGATGATGTATGATGCAGAGGGTGAAATGCATCAGATTAAGGAGAACGAAGTTCTTTCTGCAAGTGTGTTTAGTTCAGGACAGTCTGTGATGACTTGAATTGGTCAGTGCCCTCTTCAGAGAGAACCTGCATACAACCTCTTTTTGTAACCAACTTGCAGGAGTAGAGCACAACAACAAAAGATTCTACTTAAATCATGGAGAACTTTCCGCTACCAATAATTTTTGTGAATCTCTCTAAGCATGCTGTTTGGTGTTTTCTCACAGCTAAGGTCTCAAGCAGGTAGGGCAATCTTCGGTGTGGTGAAATCATGTTTGGTGAACATTTAAAAATGGGCTAAAGAACTGTTATCAATTGTACAATATATTACAACATGTTATTCTTCCCCATGTAGATAAGCCAGTCATTTCTCTTTGTCAGAATGATGGATGATGGATTGTGATTAACCAGTCGTGTGTAAAACCTTGGTGAAGAACATCCAGGAAAATTCCAGGCTCGGAAAAGCCGTGGACTTAAAAAAGTAAAAAATAACTTTTAATGCTTTTAAACAATTAACAGTGTTTGGCTCCTCAACCCCATCCAGAAAAGATAAACTGCAATGGTTTATCAATAATAGAAAGAAAGAAACAACAGTGATTAAATATTTTTTTTTTAAATTCCCAGTTTGTTTTAGAATGACATAAACAGAATGTGTATAAACTGCAGGAGAAACTTTTATATATATAAAACAAAAGGATGCGTCCATAATTTTGGAGTCACCCAAAAAAAATAATTCATAAAGGAGAATATTTCACTGAAAAGTGTAATTTTTTTCAACACCTTTGGACTGTTTAGCATGATATAAGTTAACCACCATTATATTTTCCAACATTTTTTTAAGCAATAGGAAAACATTGCAACAAAAAATGCAGTTTGGTGTTTGAGCGAAATCATTCCTGCTTTGCGTCTTGTACTCTCACGCAGGACTTGTACGTTCAACACGTTTTGATAAAGCATGCATATAGGATTGTCTTCATTAAAATAAAATATGATACCATGATATATATGTATATGTACTAAGCAGTAAAAGTTGAGGGTGCTGCACTTGTAAACCTGCCACTGCATACCAACACGGTACAGAGATGCAACACAGAAACCCAGAGATGGAAGATAATCAGAATAAAATTGCATGGATTTTCTGCTAAGATAGGCGGAAGCGGAAGCAATTAATTTGCACCCAAACACCATTAATTATCATCTTGATAAACAGTGTTTGAAATGCCGTTGTTGATAGAGCACAGAGTGGACATCCCTTGAAAACTACTACTACTAAAAAAGACAGGCTAGTTATGAAATGAGCATCCATCTCTCTGCCTCTGCCACTAACTTGAAGAATCTGGAGAACCACAACATTGTATCTACCAGAGAGTTCTTGAGAATAATTTTACCAGCCCAAATGTGCAAGCCTTTCTGATCGTCATAGGCAAGCTAAGCGTAATTGAGCCAGTCATGGTTTTCTGTAATTTATGGACAGTTAAAAGTTGTTTTCTCCTGCAATTTGTCAATGGTTAAATTTAATTTTTGTGATACAGGTAATGCTTACAATCTATAAAACATGGCAGGGACTGTATCTTTGTGGTGGTATATCATCAAGGTGTGTGAATGTGTATTTTATGGCTGTGAACTTCAACTTGTTAACCCTAAAAGTTGACAGATGCCATTAGAAACATTCTTGAGTCTGCTGTTGTCCCTCATTTTAACAATCACTGGTTTGCTATTAGATTAATATTGAAGAACAACAAAACCAGACCCATCATGTGGCTTCAGTGGTGTAGTATCTTCAGGTCAGTCAGACTGAGTTTTTTGCTTGGCTATCATTGAGCCTGGATTTGTTGCAAGAAGTTGCACATTTGAGCTTTTATTGACAGCATTAGCAGCTGTATGCAAGTCAGCTATGCAAAGGATGAGTGCACTTGTCGACATTAAACATAGTAATCAAGCTTTCAGAACATTAAGCAACATTTTTATTGTAAAATACTGATGAATTATACAGACCATGCACTTTGCAACTATGGCATTTTTGATAATCAGTTTCTATTTTCTCCATATGCCGTTTTATAAATCGGTGGTTGAATTTCTTAAACTGAACAACTGTCAATATTTTATTGTCTGTATCCTTCCAAGCTAACAATATTTTTTCTTAGCTCATGCATATTTAAGTTTTCAAGTATTTCTGCAGGAAATTTGTGAAAAATCTGATAGTGCTTAGCTTCTGTCAGGTTAAATACATGATTTTATACAATAATAAATTGAGTATTTCATCGGTGAACCCGTACTTATTGCCACCAGAATATATACTACAATAGCAGATACTTATAGTAGAAAGACGTTTGTCAATAAAAAGGTTGCATTTTTAAGTTAATAATTAAATAATATGACGTTTTCTTTCTGAAAGCAGGCATGTAGTATAATGTGGATATTTTTGCTAGATATTGTGGAGCATTTACCATGGATGTTATTACCAGCACTACATGCAGTATGCAGATTGACTCTAGAAGCAACCCTAATAATGTCTTTGTCAAAAATGCCAAGAAAATAACCCAATGCGTTGATCCTACCTCACCTAAGCTGCTTTTGATTTGTAAGTTGTTTTTTTTATGTTGATTTTTTAAAATTATTTTCACTTGATTTCATGAAGTAGCATATATTTTTCAGAAAGTTTCATTGTAGCCATTCTGTTTTTTATAAAGATTTATCTCAACTCATACACTAAAAACTGACTTTACTGCTTGCCTTTGATGATTAAAGCTATTAGTCAGGAGAAAAATCCAAATGAAGAAGTGGCTGTCTGTGTACAACAAGAATGACATTAGATTTCACAGCTTGCTCTTCTTTAAACATTATGATAAAGGAAATGGATTTTGTCACTTTCTCTACATGAAAGAAATAATGTCAACTGTAATGGGTGAAAGCCTTATTATATTAAGAAGATCTCTGTCCTAATACTTTGAATACCTTTAAAGAAGTAAGTTTTCCACTGTTAGAAAATTACCTATCGAAGTTTGCAGGCTTATTATTCTATAAAGTTTGATGGTGAAATGCTGAGAGCCCATAATGACCAAAAATATTTTGCCTTCACTCAGTGTCAAGTTATTCTCCAATGTGCATCTAATATGTTAGTCTGTCTGTGTGTCGTATTGCCACCAATCATTCTCTTCCTATTAGTTTGTTTGCTTAAGAAGAAAGATATAAATGCTGTGTATGAAAATCATGATATTTGAGTGGGTTTATGTCAATCAAATTTCCATTCATCACTAAAAATACCTTTCATTTGTTGTGCCAAAATTTCTGAATTGATATTCTGTGCAGTGGCTTTTGCATACAATTAGATGTATTGAATGTTTTTGGTGACAGATGTGAATATAGACTGCTGTAATCTTGTTTGATGCCACACAAGTTTTGTTGGTCCATAGCCTTTCACAGCCAAGTTAAACTCATTAATGTACATCACATGGATCAAAATCCTTGCCAACACACATTTACAAGCATGTGTCAAGCAAGCAAATCTAGAGTATATTGGGGTGGGTGGGGTTTGTATGAGGCAAAAAACAGATCTTACAACCACGGATATGCTGCTAAATTTATCAGTTTCTCTTTGCTTTCTATATTTGATCCTGCAGTAAGATATAGTAAAATTTTTCTACATTTAGAACTACTACAGCTTAGAAGTCAGAGACTGGACTAATATAGTTGCTTCACCAAGTCACAAAGACATGACATTTACACCTGTGGAAGCATCTTGATAAACAACTGACAACATAACAACCAAGTCTTTAGGAATATCTTTAAATTTGGAATGAAAAAAGATGAAGCAGTTCTCCATTGATCACCTGATAGATTCCGCAAACTCTGGGTGATGCACTATTTTTGAGTTCTGCTTTTATCAAATACTAAAAATGACTTCTCCAGTAGTTATTTATATTTCCTGTAGAATAAATTTTTATGTATTATTCAGTTTATGACTTTATATAGTTTGAAATAATCTCTAGTGGAATAGCTACATTAATTAAAACCATTTTTTTTTTCAGACAGAGTAATGCAAATTCATAAAAGAAACATTTTCTGTTCAGTTTTACTTACATCACTGGTTGTTTGGCTCTTCCATCACTTTACAATTTAATATGTTTTTCTAGTTTTCATGCCATTTCTTACAAAAATAGTAAACTTGAACTTAGTGCCTTCACATGTGGTGGAATTCTATCGACGGATTACCAAGCAATTACTTCAGGAAAGATCTTCAAACAAACAAGTAAGTACAAACATTTTCTAAAATTTTGAACATACGAATCTTAAATGTGAAAAGTCATCTTCAGGAAACATGACCAATCATTTTGTGAAGTAAATTGTAAAATCTAAATAAAACTATTATAAATATGAGAAAACACATATGCAGGACTTTCTACACTAAAGTAATTCTTCATAATGATAAATCTGTATCTCTTCAATCCCACACATTTTGCAATAAGAGTGTGTTGACTAATATGCACCCATTCTAACACACATACCAATGATTCTAGTCTACGGTGCCAAATGAAAGTGAACGGGATAACTAAGATAAAAATTGCTAGTCGTTTACAAAAATTGATGATGGCATAAAAGTGTTTAATATATAGTCAAATGGATGGGAATTTTGTAAAAAAGCCAATCAAATGCATTTTTTATTTTTCTGTCTCCTCTACCTCATTCAGCCATTCATTATCCAATTAATATCATACTTTTCTGCATATCTATTTGAGAGTGCTTTTGTTTGTTGATTTGTATTTTGTGATGATTTTAACTTTACCAGCATCAAAGAAACTATTTAGACCTCTATTTTTTAAAATCTTTAAACTTTTGTCATCCCCACCATAAACAAGTACATAACACACTGGGCAGTCAAAGCTTTCTTAATCTTTCTTCAAGACTGAGATTGTGCTTATCCCCAAATTCTGTTAGCTACCTTTTCTAAAATCTGAATTGTTTTTGTAATAAATTATTTGATTGATTGTCATAATCTACAAGCTGTTTCATTAATGATTGATAAAGTACAACTAGACGGACTGAAGTGAAGTGTGACTATTTGTAGTAGTTTAAAAGTCATTATATCCCAAAAACAGCATGTCCAGTTAGTTATTCTCGTTTAATTTATAAAATGCTCTCTGCTGTCTCGACTTTGTTTGACAAAGCATTCCAGGCAGGTGCTGTACAGTTAGCCAGCTAACACTTCTTCTGCCTATCGCATCTGTTAATGTGCAGCAAGTCACTACAATCAAAGAATCTTCCTCGTGCATTCTTTTCCAGAAGAGATTTTGTATGCATTAATCCTGTCACCCAGAAAACACCTCTCTAGTATTTCTTCATAGCTCAGATTACAGTGAATCAAAAAAGTATTTAACCACTTCAGATTAGTTGGACTTGCGATAAAGCTGGTTACTGGAATGTTTATATAAAGTATGTATCCCCTGATGATTTCAGGGGAAAATGTTTAAAATATCTCCACTTTCATATGCTATGTTCTGTTTAGTGCAGCTTGAAAATTTCTGCTAGAAAAATATTTAACTAGTTGTTTGAACCTGTGTAGTGTGTCGATATTTATGTTGATGTAATCTCACTTTGACAGTGTTAATAATTAGCATCATTGATGTTAGCCTCAACGATTGCATTCAAATGTTTAGTAGTTTTATTTGATGCACATATTTCACTATGATTCTACAATGGTTTTTCTAAACCATGTCCTTGGTGTCTATAGTCATATCATGTGTGAGATTCACTCTTCAAATGCATACTACAGAATAGATGTAAGTAACAATTTATACTCAACAAACAGAATTGCTAAAATGTTCATCGTAATAATACTACAATTTCAGCAAATTAAAGTCTATCTGGCTTTGAGACACCTTTGCATTTCTAAAGGTTTAGTTTTCAGTGTTACTATTATAGTGTCTTTGTAGAAGTAAAATGTTAGCCAAAATCATTCTTCAAGGTAAAATCCCAAAAGGAAAGGAATTTCTTGCAACTGAGACACAAGTAGACTCATCTCTTAACAATTTGTGTTGCAGGAGTTTACCGATTTGCTGCAGCTTATGATGAAGGCCAGTGAAGAGGAAATCGGTAAAGATATATCTAAAGGAAGTGATGCTGATAAACAAGGTCAGGTTGCAGATGTCAAAAAAGGTAAGTGCAATGTTTGTTGATTTTTGTGCTTCTCTTTTAATATTTTGATGAGGGATGAAGAGTGATAAAAGAACAATTCCATTCCACGCCATTCTGTCATAAAGTAAAAGCAGGTAACCATTTGCATAGAGTAAAAACAAACATTAAACTGAGGAAAAACACCCAACAATATGTAATCAATTTTTGTTGCCTTGTCTGCTGGTCTCTTGCACAGGCTGATATCGAATTTTGATCTTCATTAAAATGATGCACAAAAGAGCAATGACATAGAAAATAAGTTAGTTAAAAAGATTTTGGTTGTCAAGTGTTTCGGATTAGCAAAGGTGGAAAACAAAGACCAGGTCTCAGCCGTGTGGGTGCTGATGGAGCTATACCTGAAAACCAACTGTAGGTTTAAAACGGACATAAGAAAACTTGAAGGAATTGTTTGGAAAGGTTTACCTTTCAGGTTTATATTTAGTATGGCAGGTGCTACCACCACATCTCTTCCTGTTACTGTCAAGAAAACATCTTTTCTTAGACTAAATTATTTATTAACAATTTTAGAAAAAGTAAAAAAGGCATAAATCAATAAATTAATTAATTCAGTGACCAAATTCCTGATATTAGTTTTACTCATCATTGACATGTTTAAGCAGATAACTTTTTCACTGTGACCTTTCAGGATGGCAGAATGGGTACATTTTTAATCAAAGTATTTAAGTATTGACAGGAAGGAAATAGAGCAATCATTCTCCAGAAATTGCCAAGAGAACAGAAAAAAATGCATTAAAATTCCATAACAAACAAAGAAGGTATTTCTAAAGCATTTATTTATTTAAGTTTATTTAGAAATTTTAACAATTTCTTTGTACATTGAAAGATTTTCTTAGAATATGAATTTATTTCATTTGTAAATATTAAAAATAAAACACACAAGATTAACTAAAATCCTTTTAGTTAAATTAATAATAATAATAATAAATGTATAAGTTGTAAGATTGTGCTAATATGGTCAGCTACTCAAAAAGAGCCTTCAGTAAGAAAATTCAGTGAAGCTTCTGGACATTTGGCTGACATTCCTCCAGGTTTTATGCAGCAAAATATAGCCATTGATGATGACAGGTGCCAGTGCTGCTGTTATTTGAAATATTGACATCCTGAAAAATTATCATCAAAGTGTAAAAAGTGTGATGGTGGTTTATGCTAATTTTTGTTAATTGATAGAGACTGGTTCTTTAATTTTTAGTTTGATTTTGAAGTAGAAACATTTCTGATGATAGTTATATTTAGCTGTGCCATTTCAAGAGACACAGCAAATCATATACAAACAGCTGCTACTTTTGTAGGATTCCAGGATTTATTGAATTAATTCAGACAAGTTCTATTAAAATTTTGGCAGGAGGATTGACAGAAGATGAAATAATGGCGCAGATCATGGTATTTTTTTTTGGTGGTTATGACACCACAGCGACGACTTTGTCCTTTGCATTGATTAATCTGGCTGGTCATCCTCGTTGTATGGAAAAAGCCTTTGATGAAGTGAACTCCACGCTGCAAGGTGTAAGTATACCTGACTGATGTAAGTCCACAAAAAACAGAATCATTAATTATGATATACCCGTGTTGAGGATAATACATGACTTTCTCATCATTTTGTTTCTTTAGTGATAAGTATTGTTTTTTTTTTCTGTTGAACAATTGAATCAATCTCGTAAAATCAGATTTTAAACCAAAATTCTTGTAAATATCTAAGAAGAATGCATTGTTCTTTTAAAATTAATTAATTAATTGCTTAGTAAAAAAATTTTTTTATTATAGAAAGAAATCACGTATGATGACTTGAAAGATTTTGAATACCTGGAAATGTGCATACTGGAGACTCTCCGCTTGTATCCACCAGTTATGAGGTGAGACAAAAACTAGATAATGAATCAACTATGGTCTCTACATTTTGGTGGATTAGACTAAAACTATTTTCATATGCAAACCTGAACAATTTAGACTAGAAATACAAAATGTCTAAGATTATTATAAAAGATTTTAAATTCTACCTGGATTATAATAACAACTCATTGCTATTATTATTATGATTGTTTTCAATGGCAGTATCATCATCTCTCATTAAATGTTGTTCACCTTTTCTACTTTATTAAAAAATTATACTTGGTATTGCATTATTTAACATCAGATAAAATAACATAAGATACATTTGTAGTGTTTTAATCTAAGATGGCAGCATTTACATCTATTCAAGCATCTTACTGACATTCACTGCAACACCACATTAACCCACAGTTGAAATATTCACTCAAGTTACATTTTTTTTTTAAATTCGCTTGAATTACTATCATCATCATCATTTTTATCATCAACATCATTTTTCAAGCAATTTTTAGTTAATGTTAAATTGTAGTTGTTTCAGGCAAATGTTTATTGGCAAAAAGTACAGCAACGGACCTTAAAATTAGTATTTTTTATTATAATTTAGTTACTAACTTGTCATCTGTCAAAATCTTTAAATATCATTTAAACTTTTAAATAAAAGTGAACCTGTGTAGCTCAGCAGTAAATATATTGAAGTCGTATACAATTCGTTTGTACATTAGATGTTGTTACCACCTACTAGAGGCAATGTTTTGTATCTTGGTTTAAATTCATTTCTCAACTTGATAAACAAATCTTGTGTTCTTTGGGCTTCAGGTAATAGCTATCTTTACTGCTGATAATTTCTTCTTGCACAATATGTAAACAATATATTTATTTATATGTATGTTGATGCAGAACATTGTATGCAAAACAATAACTAAATAGTTCTGAAGATGGAGACTTTTACAGAAGTCCCTGACATTTGTTGTCGTAGTGTCAGGTTTGTATTTGCATTATTTACCTTTCAGAATATCAATAGATTGACAACATGGCATTTAACAATCTATTTATTTCTAATACCAAAATATGTTCCTATTTCAGAATTGACAGGGAAGCAACAAAAGATACGGAAATTGAAGGGATAAGTATTCCTAAAGGTACTGCTGTTACTGTTCCCATATACGCCATCCACCACGATCCCAAAATCTGGGAAAATCCTGAGGAATTTAAACCAGAAAGGTAAGTAGTAATGCTGCCTCATTAATGTTAGTAACAAGGGTTAAATAACTTAACCAATACATATAAACAAGAATTTCTGTCCCTTAAAAATAGTCAACAATCTGGATTACTTGGAATTAGAGATCTCCTCAAATTTGCACCTAAGAAAATCACTAATTAAAGGGTTTTGATTGTTATAAAACACTGAGATATCAGAAAACAGATATCTAAATATGTGATGTCCATGTTTTCTATTGCGAGAATGTGCATACACACACAGTGACATTTTAGCTGCTGCGTCTTTGTAGGTTTCTACCAGAAGAAAGATGGAAACACTCTACCTTTGACCACATGCCATTTGGTTACGGCCCCAGGAACTGTTTGGGAATGAGACTGGCCCTTGCAGAAATAAAGACGGCAATGGCTCGATTGATTCAGGGATTTAAATTTTCTGTCAGTAAAGGAAAACAGGTATCAGTATTTTCAATAAATATTATTATTGGCTGAAGATTTCTTTGTTAGAGAAAAATTTCAAATGATGGCTAATTTATATCTTTGTGTTAATGAACTGCCATAGACATTTACAAGTTTAGCTTAGCTGATTCAGTAAATATAGGACGACAGAAAGGGACCCCCATAAATCTAGTGACTTTCAACTTGTTTTTCTTGGATGTAGTAGAATTTTGAGTTGTTACTTAAATGGTAAAATAGAGACCAACAAAAGTTAAAAGGAGGTAAACAACTAACAAGATGTGAATTATTTCCATAAACATTCATAACTTAGTTTACTTGTGAATATTTCTACGTTGGCTCATTCTACAAATAAAATATAAAATGACCAAATATTGATTGAAATTTTCCTCAAGTTTATTCTATTTATATACATTTAATATTTTTTGTAAGCACGGATAAATATACACTTGTCTAGATTCACCATTTCCTTCCATCAGGGTAACTGCATTTTTGCTTTCGTTACGAGCACTGGAAGTGTAAAGTATTTTTTTAGGGACTAAAATCTGTCAAAAGTCAAATGACTAAGACAATTTTCTGTTCTGTCAAGTGTAATTTAACTGAGCTATCCAAATGTGAAGCCATGTTTGCCATCAGCATTGTTAAAAAACTAGAATTGTTATAAAAGATTTCATTAACCAGGTGGAAGGTACAGGCCTTCATGTACTAAAACCATCAAATTTCATTTGTACACATTTTAATGTTTTTTCTTTAAGTTTCCAATTAACCTGGAGAAGCATTCTGGCATACTGAGAGCATCTGAACCACTTCTGGTGAATGTTGAAGAGAGAAGTTGATGACGTCTTTGCACTGCTGCCCGTGTTAACCGACAGATTCATAATGAAATAACAGCAGCTCTACAATTCCAATGCAAAGCAGAAGTTTTTAAGAAATTTATAAATATTAAAACCTTCAATAACCTGGTTGATAGGATGCTAAATGAATTAAAATACCAGAAATTTCTTATGAGATGACAGGTAATTATAATTTTGGTTTGTTTTCTTAAATAAAAATTTTACATTACTTTTTGTTGTTGGTTCATCATTACTTCTAGAAAACTAAATAACAGATACTTTTCTGACATGCATCTTTTAACCTCTTGTAACTGGCTGAGAGATATGATTTGGACTTTTTTGTTGCCAGTCATCCTCCATGAACCTGTCCTGGTGGTCATAGATTAACATCACCCAGTTGGCTGCTCTTGTAGCAAGCACAGTTACTGTCATCCTGTTGTAAGTCTAATCTTGATACAAATCCTGGTGCTTTCTTTCATCAAGAGTCATTAAGATGACAATATCTGCATTGTCATATTTTATTGTCTTGTCCTTTTTGGAGATACAGATACTATATCATTATTTACAATTGTTTAAGTCATCATAAATAAAGGAATTGAATCTCTTCGTCTTTGTACAAAGTCTAGATGAGAAAGTATAACATAACTTTGTTGAATGGTTGATTTCTGGCAGTCTTATTTTAAGAAGCAAACAATGTCATCAGGCATGTTACCACTCACCTAT
>JACATO010000423.1:22500-45385 GCA_018389105.1 Nautilus pompilius | reverse complement strand
CGCGGCTCTGTAAAGATTTTTATATCGCCCACCTGCGGAGGTGAGCCTTCTGAAATAGTGCCGGTTCGCCCTGTTTGACACCGTTAATCGGGCCGAGTATCTCAGCCAGGTGCTAAATGTGAGGTATTCCCCCACCTCGCCGGTACATAATCTCCGTGTCTACAACAAGCGGGCCTTTGTTTGATGAGAAAATTTATTTTTGTTTTAAGGTGATAAGTTAAACAGAACGCGAGCAAACACGGCTGACATCGGAATGCAGGTTGGGTGGCTACCTGTCTGGCCCCCCCTCCTCCACGAGAATAATTACAGAGATTTGCATAAGTTAATAGCCAGCCTGCCTCTCCCTCATCGGCCAACGAAAACGTGAAAGCATTCGTCTCGGCCGTACCCCCCTCTCCCACTTTTCCATAACTGTCCCCTCGTTTAACAGAGGTGGCCAGCGTTCCTCTTCCCCGCAAGCTGGGAGTTCTAGCCGGACTCGCTTTTGTTGGCGCTCACCACCTTCACTTTTCGCCACGGGCCAATTAAGGAAAAACACTGGCTTTTCCTAAAGTTGCCAGACTATCTCGCCCGCACTCAAATAGTGGACTGATGAAATTTAAATATTTTAATCCTTTAACCGTC
Organism: Nautilus pompilius; assembly: GCA_018389105.1. NCBI lineage: Eukaryota > Metazoa > Mollusca > Cephalopoda > Nautilida > Nautilidae > Nautilus > Nautilus pompilius. Next base: position 44,761 of record JACATO010000423.1, on the reverse strand, counting down.
ATACTGGAAAAAAACCTGAACCCCGATTTCTGAACACGGCTCAGCAGAGCCCGTAACATAGCTTTGGGGCCGCCCAGCCGCCACGTGATTCAATCACTGGACGCCCTCTTCTTGGAAAAGGGAGAATCAAGAGGTGGTCTAACTCTGAACAGGCGAGCTCTCGTTATGAGTTCTCGCGCTCTTACAAAGACTCGTGATGTCTCGTAACCAACGGCGACGATGTCGTCGTGATGTCGTCACGATGTCGTCACGACGTCGTCACGGTGTCGTCACTGCGTCGTCACGATGTCGTCACGATGTCGTCATGGTGTTGTCACGGCGTCGTCACGATGTCGTCACGGCGTCGTCACGGCGTCGTCACGCCTATATAAAGAAAAACTAGTAGCCAGAGAAGAACCCGATCATCGCCGGTTGTCGCTCAACAGAATTCTTATCGGTTATTTAGATGAAAAAAAAAAAAAAAAAATCGTCTTGGTTCATACAGTCAGGAAAAGAAGTTCCCGAATTAGATCCTTTAAATGCTCCATTATAAGCAGCTGCGGTCGGCGAGGTGTTTCCGGTCTAACATGGTTGTCTATCTCACCGTCCTGGATTTCTAAAGTCGAGTCGCGTTGACCCTGTAGCCCACATATTGTTATGGCTGATCAGTAGCTGCAGGTACAGCCTGCCTCTCTGCGCTCTGAGATGACTACTAAGGTTTCCAACAACTGACCTTTTCCCTAACCCCTCCCCGCCCTTAAAATGTTTGATTCCTCGGCCTTGTGTGCAATATTTGTACTAGCGGCCACCACTACCAGTCGGTATTACTGGCTGGGCTGGTGCAGCGCACAGAGTGCTCCCTTATCATGGCGGCCGTTAGGTTTCCAAATGAGTCTGATGTCCGGCCGCTGGTTTTGGGTTTTTCTTTCTCTTCCGCAGTAACCAGTTCCTCGTTGTTCTTCCCCGGTTTTCCCTCTTTCCCAATAAGCATAGTTCTTTTGGTGCGGAAAAATGCAAAGAGACAAGGAGTCATTCGAGCTGTATGCACTGTGATGGTTAATTGTATCTACCGGTACTCGACCTGTTTCCTGTATCCTGCCTACCCGGTGTTCTCCGTTTCACAATGAAATAATACAGTAAGGTTAAACAGGAGATTGGACAGTCCTTCCATTATTTACAGATCATTGCCTCGTTAATTCGAGTTTTATTAGATTTCATGCGCATTGGCTCTTTAATACCCGTAGAATAACGGTTAAAGTCGGATGTGGTAGAAGCAGGTCTAGAGCTTGCAGACGTGTAGGCATGGAATTTATCGGGTCGTCATCGATAACCAGCAGCAGGTTTCCCCGCAAGGTTCGCGGATATCTTTCAATTGCTGCTGCAAGGCCAGTGTTGATGATTTGGCCCTTACCGAGATGCTCCCATACTTGCCTAATAAGGTTTCTGTCCAGGATATGTGGTACCTAGGGAAGCCTTTGCAGCTTATTCAGTCTCTTTCTGGTTTTACTGATCTACAGATATCTGGCGTGTTGCTCCCTCTTCCTAATGGCTACGGTAAATAATGTAGGCGATTTCTTGATGGAATACAAGCCAGCGAGTATTTTCGAAGAATGGATATATAGGAATTTCATCATCCATGGAAAAATGCAAGATTTTTTACAGTCGTATCAAAAGTCTGCCACGCCTTGTTCCGCCAAGTTTGACAGTTAGCTGCTAGATGCGACTGGCGTCACACATATTAAGAAAGTAATTTCTCTACTTCGTTGGCCTGAGTTTCAAATCTGTTGTACTAATTAATGTGACTACGGCGGTTGGCCGCCGCCATATGGCTATCCTCTGGTGTCCGTCCACACGAAAAGTTCAAGCTGGGATTTTTTCCTAGCAAAGTCGGAAGTGCGAGGGTCTCCCATGACGCAGAATTGGCAACGCCCTCCAGCGGATAGCGGCGCCACTACGCTTCCTGTCTCCAATTCAAAGAGGCTGTCTCCGAGGCTGAGACAGGTGTACAACACAACAACACAAAGAAGGTGATGCAATACTGCTGGTCAACGTTGAAGCTAATACAAAATACTATTGTCACGAACAATTAGATGTCAGTAAACCTAAGAGTTATTAACACCGACTCTACTGTTTTCACCGAGCGGGTTTCCATCCTTATGAATATGCGTTGATAATCGCGTTCTCTTCCCCCGTCCCCCCTTTTCAAGTAAAACGGTCATTTTCACAGAATCCACATCGCTGCTGGCCGTCACGGGAACATAAATGTTCCGTGATTAACCTGTGAGGTGAGACAAACCAGAGCTGACCCGCTCAAGTCCGCGCGTGCCTGCCATTGCCACCGATGTCTCTCTCCAACATTTCGGAGCAGATGGTCGACAGTTCTGAACTCGCCGACGGACAGCTGTGACCGCCCCCGGGGCCTTGTCACACTGGTCGACGGGCGCGTGTTGAGGGGTTGGAGGGAAAAAAAAAAGAGGCAGGGACAACACAACTGATTCGTGGTACCGGTCGCGAAGCCTTGCTACGACCCATTTCGCCGTAAGAAATACGGTCTGGTCCACTTGATACTACGGATTTAGGCGTTTGAGAAGCGTAATGGTAAGAACCGCACTTTTCCCCGTTCATCTACTGGACTGCCAGGGCGGTGATCCTGAGTTCGATTCCCGGTCGCGGTCGGGCGGCGGCCTGGGTTTTTTCTCAGGCTCTCCGATCCCCACCCGCCCCGGATTCCAGTAGAGATTTTCTTGCCGATGTCAGAAGTACTGAGCTTCTCGTGGCGCCCTCTGGCGGATAATCGCGAAAAGCTACACCGGCACGGGTTCTCTAACGTAGACTGGCCAACTCCGTTGTAGAGATTAGTGTGCGATGGAACAATAGCTGCCCGCTGACGACCAACAACGGACGTTGTCGTGCTCTCGTTATAGGCGACGGCGGGTTCTGGTCCCCCTCGGCAGTTCTGTACGCATGCCCGGCGTTTCTCTATTGTTTGTGAGGGGGGTGGGGCGGGGGGTTCTCGCCTCTTCGACTGAATGATCTGAAGTGGTTTAGAAGGTGGCTCAGCCGGTCTTACACGTGGACGGCTGCTGGCCATCGATGGATTGCATCAGTCTTTCTAAGTCCAGCAAACCGCGGTCGCCAAAGGGAACTGCGACCTCCCAGGACGAATGCTGCGCTTTATCCTTTTCTTCAGTCTATTTAGCCCAGCGGGGATCAGGCCAGTTGAGGGGTGGGTGGGTGGGGCTGTCGTTACCAAGGGTCCTGTTGCTCCTGACTCTAAACGCTCGGTGTGGAATCTTTTCGTACAACTTCATTATTTTCTCTCATCACACTTTTGTTGAGATCGCACTCGTACTTAATACCTTCGTTAAACCGGCAAACCACGACACTGCGTCCGGCGTAGCCATTAGATCTGTTCTCTGCGTCTATCCCGAGAAACAAGGGAGACCGCTTCCGACCCGTGCCCGCTGTCTGTCCGTCACCCTAACTAACGTTGGAAACAGAAAGCCTGCGTTCAGATTCTAAGATGAAACAAGTCCAGTGGGCCCTAAATATTACAGGTAAACAAATGTTAGAAGGACGAAAGCCATTACGCAGTTGGTGATTATGGAGGACAGGTTGAAGCTGGCGCGATCGGACGGACCGGAAGTCGGTTAGGGTCAGCGCGATCTTCTCGGACCCGACCAGGCGTGAAATCAAACGAAGTCTTGTATCGCGCTGTTTGACCCAGGCACGGCCAAAACGAGGCTAGGTACAGCCACTGGTCTGCTCGCGCCAGTCGACGCCGTCCGGGTGGACACTACCCCAATCAATGGCGGTACTCCATTCCGTCCCCTTTAGCCGACGAGTTTACGTTGTTTCTGATCCACAGCAGCACCGATTTCTGAATGAGATCTCGCGGTGATTGGCTGTTTAGGGTTCAGTCACCGACATCTTTAAGTCGGAAAGAAGAGAGTGGAAAGGTGTAGACATACGCTATTGAGAAAACATCCTCGAGTTCTCTACGTATTAAGAACATTTGAAATGCATGACATTGCGGTAACATTTACAAAGAGTTTTATAATATTATGAGTGTTGCCATACTTTATTTTTGGCGGAAGCCGTGTTTTTGCTTTGTTAATGGCTACTGGCTCTTCTAGGTTGATTTGTCGTTCATTTGGCGTTTTGTGACTGTGTTGTTTCCAATGTCCCTTTTTTCTTCAACCCCCCCACCCCCCCTCTCCTCTTCTCTTTTCTTCCTAGCTCTTACTCTCCTCTCCACCCCCACCGCCCTCTCTTCTCTTCAGTCTCTCCTCCAGCTCTCTCTCCTCTCTCCTCTCTCTCTCTCTCTCCCTCTCTCCTCTCTCTCTCTCTCGGTTCCTCCTATGTCCCCTCCTCTCTCTTTCACCCCCTCCCTTCCTGCTGTTCAATTAAACAAGATCAAAAACAGCTCGGACTTCCCGAAGATCGCGTTCTGCTTCACTGATTGGCATAATTAATTAAAGAACGGTCTCTAATGAAGCTGATTAGTGCGTCTGATAAGAGTAGTCTAAATCCCGGTTGATCTTAAGAATCCCCCAGGGACGGAGGAAAGGGAAGAGAAAGAGGGACCTATTGGGGGGGGAAGAAGAGAGCGCACTTACCGCGGCGTTACCTGTAATGACAGCCAGGCAAAGTAACGTGCGCCAACAAAGAATGGAGCCAAAAAAAGGAGAAACAGACAAGGGAAGGTGTGCCCCTTTGATCTTTAATCAAAGAGACACGAGGTTGACCATTTTTCTTTTTCTTCCCGAGTCCAGTTTGGGACGCGGAATAATCAGTAAAGTTTGCGGAGAACTTTTTTTTTTTTTTTTTTTTTAAAGAAAGTGAAAGTAGAAACGAGTGAACGATTAAGGTAGAGCAGAAAAAGGAAATAAACAAACCGAGAGGTATGTGGGAAGTACAGCGCGATGGTGATCCCCAATCGTCTTGGCGATGGATCTTAGTCTCGTCTTGATGTTGCAGGGCGGCCGGAGGGGCCACAGCTTCTACCGGCGGTGGTGGCCGGTCCCCTTTTTTTGGACATACCGCGCAGTGCGAAGTTGAATCGAGACAGTAATAGCAGCGCCACTCGCCGGTGCGCACCGGTTAACTCGCGGACGGACGAGTGATGGCGCCCGCCCCCTCTCGTGTGTTTTTGTTATCATGTCCATTGGCCATAAAATCGCCGCCCGCGCAGACCGGGTTCTGAGAGCCCGAATGTCAAGGGTTAAATATACCGAGGGCTTTACAAAAATAAGCATCGGGCGTATCTACTCATCGTCCACAGAGACACCAAGGTTAATCGTCCGACGGCGTTAGAGGGATTTTCGAAGACGGATCTCACCCGTATTTCACACCGACACGGATCTTTGTGCGTCCGTCTCCATGAAATACCGTAGATTGCGTTTAATATTTTATGTACACGAACATTAAATAAGAGACCGGTGTTTGCTTACTGTGTGTGTGTGTGTGCATTGATTAGCTGTTGCCGATGGCGTCCACTACTCCTGAAGCTGACAGCCAGTCGTCATATCTAAGAAGGAAACTGTTAATCCCGGATAGTATGCTTTGAGGTCTTCCCGAGATGCCTCGGCCGTGGTCCCAGGTTTTGAGCCCACCAGTCGCAGGACCCTCTAGATAGCGGGCCGAACTACAGAGAATGGCGACCAACCCCCTTAAGTCATTCACTCGGGGCGCTGTCTGAATACCAGTTCCACGATTCTGAAAACGGCCTGAAATTCTGTTTATATTGAGCGTCAAAGATGCCAGCGTCTAGAAACTCGCGTTGGCATGGGAATGGAAATCAGTCCCGGACTGGCGGCGTCTACCTCGGTCCGCCTGTACTCCCTCTAGCTGATGTAAATTCGTATAAATACATCTCTCACGTACAGTTTTCACAGCAGCGAAGCGAACACCCGCACCTCCTATTAAAAGTCCCGCGTAGTTTCCTTTTACCTTTTCGTATTCTCCTCTTAAGACAGAGCGAGATTCTACACATTCAACCCGTGACTGACTGGCCCACGAGTCGGTCCCGTCCCCCTGTCTGTTCCTTGAATAGAACAGCTTGTAGGGGGGAAGAGGGAGGGAGAAATGGCCGGAGAGATGCCTAATTATGACGAATTCCTCTCAGCTTTACAACTCGTGTCCTTCCACTCATTGTCCGTCAGATCCCGCGGAGGGTTTGGGGGGGGGCGAGTCAAATATCACCCCCTTTCTGTTCGCTGATCAGTGCCGGCCATTCATCTTACGACCCGATTGGGACCCACCGCGCCACCTGTCGTCAATGCCCGGGTGCGCTGGCTGAGCAAACACGGCCGGACCCGACCGATCGGGACCGACTAGTGGAACGGCAGACGTCCGGCGTGTGTAGCCGAGTGCGTCTCAGGGCTCGGGGACCCTTATATCGGCCATGGAGAGGAGGAGATTTCCTTTACACTTCTGCTGTGCTAACTGACGAACGCCTTTGCCGACAAGAACGGCCGGTGCAATAGTTATGGCGGTGCAGACGAATAGTTAACGAAAATCTGCTGCTGATTATTCTAGTTATCGAAGTAAACGCTCTTTTTCAACCAGCCATTATTTAACTATCGACTGTTAATGTAGAAAGTTTTCTATTGCACGTATTAAATGGCGAAAATATATTTATAATCTTATTATTAACCCACGTCTTTTTTTTTTTTTTTCTATAATAAAGGATACGCGAAGCTTACAAGAGACTAGCGCCCTCTTTCGTTAGAATTTAGATACAGCATTCGCGGAAATCTGAATGGCGGCCGTCCGGACGAAACTCGCGTCGACGGATTTGCGTAAATGCTGCGAGAGTTTCGTTAAACCCAGTTCTGTTCCCATAAGCCTCTCTGCCGCAGCAGGGCGGCACTTCCACCGAGACACCATGGCAACTGAAAAATACCCCTTACGCTAAAGTACATGAACCTCCGAAAATGTGTTATTTCGAGTCCTTCTGAAAATACCGTAGCTGCAACAGAATAAAATCAACGTTCTTATGATTTTCGCCCACTTCCGACAGGTTGGGATCTCTAACACCGAAGCAATTCTATTTGTCAGGTGCTTAAACACTTACCTGTTTTTGCTTTTATTTCTTTTTAGATGAAAACTAATTAACGCGTAAAGCAAAAAAAATAGGACATTTTAATTGTATTTATTAAATTAGATTGTTTTGTTAAGTGAAAGATTAATTGGCCGTGGCCAATTAGCATAAATCCTATAATCTTTACTTTGCAAATCGCCAGCTCGACAACTTCACTTGTACACCGAGTTCTCTATTGTTTCTTTGTCTTGTACTTTGTTTTGCTTTTATTTCTGTTACCTTTTCCTGAGAGAGAGAGAGAGAGAGAGAGAGAGAGAGAAGAGAGAGAGAGAGAGAGAGATGACTTCATTACAGAGAGATATGACGTCAGTAGAGATATGACGTCAGTAGAGAGATATGACGCCAGTACAAGAGATATGACGTCAGTAGAGAGAGATGACGTCATTATACAGAGAGAGAGAGAGAGAATTTACTGGTGTTTATCCGTATAATCGTAGAATATATGTACTTTCCCAATGTTCACAATGCAGTTTCAAACGATCCCGTCATCCTCGAAGCATCATTGCGCAGGGAGCTAGAGGCTGGGGGGGGCCAATCCAGGGTGTCGGTTTCCACTTCTCTCGCTCCTGTTTGGACAGCTCTGGGCTTTGCCGCACCACTCGTGACTCTTTTCGAAAGGAAAACAGATATTACCCCCCTCTCCCCCCCCCCCCCGACAGCCGACGCGGCGGATACAGACATAAAGATGCTACTAGAGCAAACAGCAGGATTGATTTGCCGGGTTGTGCGGTGATACGAGACGGCGAGGTCCGCCCGCCCGCGCGGGTCCCCTTTTGGTAAAGAAGGCACGACTGTCGAAGAGCGGGACCGTTACCTCTCTGGTCGGGGAGAAATCAGTTATTCAAACAGCGTTCCTCAGAAATTATCGACTGGACCGGACTGGCGCCTTCCACAACAAAAAACTAATACACAAACATCGTGTTTACCAAATATTAAAAAAAAAATATATATATATATTCTTTCTGGCGAATATCTAGGATTTCTTTCCAAGTTCGATAACCGCCGTAACTAACGAACCCGCAGGCCTCGCGGACGACGAGAGAGATCCACATCGAGCCTCTGGCCCCACCTCCCCCTGTCACGGCGGCGACAGATCGGTCTGCCACAAACTATTTTGCAATCGTTAGCCAAGTGTGAATAATAAGTCGAGGCTATGCAGCGACAAGTAGCCAGTCACGTAACCGACGCCTCGGCGTCGCCAGGTTTCTTTTGCGACAACGCGGACGGCGAAAAGGAAAGGGTGGAAGCAGGGTATTGCGCCCTTCTGACCAGTCGTGAGTGAGGGGCCGGACGTCGTGATCCCCGTCGAAGGGAACGAAGGAATTTGTTCAACTTGTTCTCTTTAAAACTCCTGTTTGTTTGGTCGTCTTAACATTTAAACGATAATCGGGAGACATGTAAAGGCGGCGCAGATGATGTTGTTTACATACTGTTTACTTAGAAAATTCCATATATATGATAAATAAGGCCGTAAAAATTAGTACAGACCCTTGAAAATTAAATTAGAGCCAGATAATTCAGAAAAGTTTGTAGAATTGCGTTCCCCCCCCTATCAACTCAATATGTCGACGATTTTGTGTACAACTTGATGATGATGTACTCAGCATATATGACTACTTGATCACGTAGTTGTATTCTATTCTGGCTGTAACAATAAAATAATTAGTGCATTCCAGCAGACCGGATAAACATTTTGAGACTCCTCGCGAAGGAGGATTGATTCAATTTTACGCAGACTTTTTTTTGCAATCTTTAACTTTATGGTTTTGGTTTCTCGATAATCTGGCCATTAAATTTCAGTTTTCGTTTCGCTGAACACATGCCCGTCCGCTAATGGGTTTTTGCGAAAACCAATCTAGGAACTTGAAACGGCAGTCGTCGGAAGAAAACTTGCACCAAATGCCCTATTTTTTCTCCTGCATTCCGTACCAAGAATACTTGAGGATCTCGGAGATTAATCTCGATATCGGGCGATAAAGCATGCAGAGAAATTTCTTTCCTTTACTTCAAGTAGGCTTTACCGTGTAGGTCTCCATAGCGTTAAAAAGCTATCAGCGGAGTACGTTCCGGTAGTGTGTGTTCTCTATCGTAGGAGAACGGTCACGAATTCGGAAAGTACCAGCTAACGATATCGGCAAATAATAATAATAATAATAATAATAATAATAATAATAATAAAATAATAATAATAATAATAATAATAATAATAATATAATAAATGTAAAGAATTAAGGATACCTAGCTTGTTTTTTTTTTGAAAATATCTGAATCGAAACATAATGAGTCAGTTCTATGTAGACAGGAAAATCAGCCGCGACTGAAAATAGGTGAATATTTTGAGGTAAAATACTGTATGGTTATTAATGCCAAAAGCCTTTGAGAAGGTCTTCACTCCCCCATAATAAGAGATTAACTAAAACAAAACGAGCAGAAGCCCCCCCTTTGAATTTATTTATTTACTCGGTATACTAGCTACCTTAATGGTGAGACAAGATAACATATACGGTTTAAAAGGGGACAGTTGTTCGGCTGAAAAAAAAAATCTCGTGACGAAAGTTCAGTATTATTTTTACGTGTACGGATTTCCGAACGGTCATTATGCTGATACACTTGCAATGCTACTGAAAACACGTGCAAGCCATCTTGCACAACTATGACGCACTCGAGGTTGTCTTCTATGTATTTTGACAGGAGAGAGAGAGAGAGCTATGGCATCGCGCATGCGTGTTGGTCGGTTCGAGAGCTAGCATTTACCGAAATTCCCCCAAATCACACTTGGTTTGTTCACAAGACTTGCTGAAAGTTGAAGTTTGCCTCTAATTTGTCATCGTTGTTGTTGTCTAAGCTCGTGCGTTGTTCATACCGGACCACGAATGCTTACAACGAAGTTTACCATTGGCCGTCGTAAGAGGCGACGGCTCTTCCGAAGATTTTTTGTCTCCTATGTAGAAAGCGGAAAAGGGTAGTTCTCCTGGTTATTCCGTTACAGTAGCAGTAGTCTGTTTTAAGAAGACCTCGTGATCAAGGATCTTTCTTTCGTTCTACCAGTAAAAGATCTGTTTTCGGTCCGCAGTCGTGGGCTTTTTAAGACTATCTCAGCCACGAAAGCTTTCCGTGACGTAAGCGGAACTCGGGCTTCTCCGCCAATCACGGCGCTTTTCACGGAGAGCGTCGTTGTGTCCCAGCTGGTATTCTCCGATCCCACGACAGGCCCTGCAGAGAGATTCGCATCGGTGCCGTCGTTCTCCGAACGTCCTACCGGAAAACGCGGCGCGACTTTTCGACCCACGTGGACCACCCGCACAGCCGCGTCATCGGCTTAAACAGCTGGGCTCGCCGGCTTCGAGGAACTCTTCTGTAAGCGGAGGAAGCAAAGGCAGATAGACGATGCCTGTTCTTCGGCCTCCTGCCAGTCAGGGATGGCTTCTAAAACTGCTAGTAGAGTCCGCCTGGCGGCGGGGGTGAGGCATTAGTTTATTCGTTCGGAAAGTACTGGATTATTTTAAAGTGGACCGACTAAACCGCTGCATTCATTCTTGCCTCGCAAACTCACGCGGCGTGGACTTTGTAGTAAACACTGAGATGTGTATCCGCAGTAACTGAACAATGACGTCAAAATTTGGCGGGGACTTTTAAAAAAAAGGTGGGGAAAGAGAAAGTTTTGGGGGTAGAATTCAAGAAGATCACCCCCCCCCGCCTATCGATGAATTTAAAGGTTTGAAAATATATACTCCATGTTGAATATCGGCTTTTAAAATTTTTTTTTGCTGATTGTTTATTATTATTAACACTTTTTAATTAGAAATATTTTGACTCACATGCGGTAAGTTTGTATTCTTGTGCGTAAAGATAGAGATTTTATAATCATTAAGGTTTTTGTGCGTGAAGACAGATTGACTTCGGAAACTAGTAAAATATATATATGAAGACAGTTATCGGTGATCTAGCCAAATATATTTGGCTTGATACTCGAAAATATTTCTTCACCAACAGATTATTTAAAGGACTTGAATTAATTGCCAATTAAAAAAAAAAAATATTTTTTTTGAAAGGAAACACCGTGAGGCATAGTGGAGAACGCCCTGAGTGAGGCATTTTAAATAGAGAGAGAGAGAGAGAGTGGGAGAGATGGAGAGATGGAGAGATGGGAAGAGAGAGAGAGAGAGAGATGGGGAGAGATGGAGAGAGAGAGAGAGAGAGATGGGGAGAGATGGGGAGAGAGAGAAGAGAGAGAGATGGGGAGAGATGGGGGAGAGAGAGAGAGAGAGAGAGAGATGGATAGAGAGAGAGAGAGAAGAGAGAGCGAGAGAGAGAGGTGTACTTGATTAGTTCTGAAGTTGGCGTCTTTTACACATTTTGTTTAGTACAGTGTATTCGAAATATGCTGGCCTTAAAAAAGGCAAAACGACTAACCTTCTCCTATTTCTCGGGAGACTTCGGTATAACCGGTCTAAATGGTTCTCAAAAATTTAAATAATACGTGCCGACTGCGCGCAGATTTGTCGTTCATCTATGGAAGCGGCCAAACCATGAGAAACTGAAGATATATTGATCTACGAGGGACTACAAAACGGCCCTCGACCTCAATCTGACGGAAGACGTATTAATTTCGTTTCAAAGCACATGCCATGGTTTTCCGCAGTCCGGTGGCTGGTTCATGCTCTCGAAGAGCCCCAATTCACGATATTTCCCGACAGGGTTCAGTGACACGAGCTGGTGCAGACAGCAGCCGTTCACATACAATACACTGGTCTTTGTTCTGTTTTGTCCTTTTCTATGGCAACGAAAACTTGGCGGCTGCATCTGAGACCTGTATTTCCCGAAGTGTTATTTACAAGCGCCGTCTATCCTCTCTCTCTCTCTCTCTCTCTCTCCTCCCCTCACCCGACTATGATTGTCATCTACAGTCCCTCTCTTCCCTTCTCGGGTTGGGGTTGTCACAGACAAACCAGAGATCCCGCTCTTCTAACAGCCAGCCTACCGTTCGACGCCTTAACGTAGACGCGCAACGATTTCCAACGGAGAACTATCTTCTCGCCGACCGACCGCAGCACAACTTTCGCATCTACTCACACGCGGCGGCGAACAGAGAGAGTAGAAGAGTGGCCGGACGTGTTCTTTCTTTTCTTTCTTCCCCCCCCCCCCAGCCTGCTGCAGCACCGGGATTAAGAAACCTCGTTAGCGGGGGGAGGCGGATGACTTACCAGCCAATGGGTCACGGGGTTCAAGGCCGCCTCGGGTCACTTGCACGATCCAAAAATGGAAACGCATACTGGCGGCTGATCGTCATCGCGCACCGAAACGGTCCCCCTCTTCGCGACCAAGCCGTGATGATACTGACAGTGGCGGCGAAAGCTCTCCAAGACGTCGTTCGCTACCTCAGCTACGAGAGATGCCACATCTGTCACTACTTTCTGCAAGTACCGCATCACTGGCGGTATTTCCCTTCTCGCATCTTCCGCTTGGGTTAGACGTTACTAAACCAATTACAGTACTGCGTCGCAGTTGTCTCCCCTTCCACTCATCGTCTTATTCGCGCTGATTTTTAAGTCGGATTCTTTTTATGGACCTATCGCTTGATAGAATTTCTTTTTAAAGTTTCGTCTCGAATTCCCGAAGACCCTTTGTTTTATATAAGTGATTTACTTGTTTTATTATCAGTCTACTGATTAGTTTATATTTATAATATCACATGCGTACACGGGAAATTATGTCTCAGTGTCTCAGCCCTGGATAGGCAAAACTAAATTACCCACATGGACTAAACAGCGAAAAGGTAATGACGTCAGGGAGAGGAAGAGGATTTAGGTAACATTAGGGATCCTTTACCCCCCCTGCGTTGAAAGGTCCTGGAGAAATCTTCATTTTTAGATGTAGAAGGAAAACGGACACTCCGGAAAAACCCACCCTCCTCCCCCTCCCGGCTGATGAGGAAGAGGGAGAAGAAACTACGGCAGTGGTGAGGGTACGCCGAACTCGACCGGTCGAGACCTGGATTCGGGTTCGGACATTCAACATCGCAGTAAATGCTACTTTAATCGTTCTTAATAGAGTCTTCACAACAGATAATTTGCTTCATCTGAACTGTAAAAAAAAAGTCGTACACCATTTATTTTGTTGCTGCGAGAAGGCTTCAGGTACGAGATTGTGCGATATCACCCTAACGCACGAAAAGCCGTCCGGACTTTAAAGTCTGCTACATTGGTAATTCTACACTACACCCCGGTGTATAATAACGTGTGTATATTTACTACGTAGAGATGAGTAATGGTAGTAGTCTCTATTATGTCGTACCTAAGGCCATTTCTCCTTCTGCTCGTATAAGCCGCGATGGCAACTTCTCGTGTTTTGGGGGCCGCATAGTCTGGTTACCGGATAGAACATGGCGTAAAGAGTCGTTTTTCCTAATCTCCATGGTTACGGGATAACTGATTTCGTTCTTTGTTATTCACAGCCTTTCAAACGGGTGACGTGTTTGCATATGGAGACGATCCCGCTTTTACATTTAAAAAAAGGAACCGCCCTGATGCTTTTCTAATAAGTGCTTAGATGCGGAAGAAAATCAAAAGCCCTGGGCTAAACGGTAAAGGTCAACAGGTGCGCTGGCTAGGACCAAGGCAGGGTTTCCTACCCCACCGTTCTACTTTCTATAGCCCCGTTCTTTTGTCCGCCGTCCAGACGATGACATAACTCTGTCAACAGGGGTATTACACAGGTGTTGTCAGACCACCCGAGCTGCCGAAGTACGGTGAAAGACGTTCTATTCAGCCAGCACCACAAGATTTTATACGGTGACACCCGTGAATTCTCCTTTGATTCGCCGACCACCTGCACGTTCTGTGACATAGGAAAACAAACAGGCGGCTTACCTCGTAAAGCGCAGCGCCCCTGCGCCGCCTGGCGGTCTGCTTTATTCGAGCTCAGGGTCGGAAATCGTCTTAAAATAGCCATTAAATAATATTTAAATTAAATTCGATTTAAATTGATTGCGTGATAGACGTCCTCCGACCATTGTGCGCGCGCAGATCTTCAAATAAATGAAGGACGGCTGAGTAGGGTCGGAATAATTACAGGGGAGCAATCGAGCGAAAATTGTGATGTTGCAGGAAATCTTTATTCTTTGTAGGCAAACCAGCATCCGTTCTATGGCTGAGACATTTTGATGTTGTAGTATCGCCCTACAGTAATTACTGTTGGTACATGGTACATACAGTAGCCTGGGATCCTCCCCTACAGCAACACCCACCTTCGCTCTGCCACATTATTATTATTATTATCACAGTACCAGGTTCTGCTGTAACAGACGTCGCATGATAAGAGACGATAACTCGCTTGGCGCTGTACACGTCTGACAATGGACGGGCGATCTCTCGCCGAAGACGGTCCGCTGCCAGTCTCGGCGCTCAGACGTCATCTCGCCGAGACCCTACCTTCAGAATATGGCCCGGGCTTAATTTCGGCACTCCACTCTTCCAGCGTGATGCGTGTGCATATACTTGCACGTCTCACGCCGAAATGAACGCACATTCTCCCGCCAGTACCTTCGTAAAGCTGTCAGAAACATTAGGCGTTAATATCTAATTTTACAAAACGATCCCGGTCAGTTCCTGTTTCAAATCGCCCACCGGTTTTATGACCCGGATACCCGGAAGCGCGTAGTTCTGCGGAAAATTCTGAAGATAACTTTCTTTTCTTTTTTTCCAAAAAAGTGTTCGCGAGTAAAGGCTGGAGTTTGAATGGTTGCAAGTGCGGTGTTCCGTCGGAAGGGAAACCGCGACATCTCGACACGGCCTGGTTTCCTGGAAGCTCCTGAGAGAATGATGTCACCAGGGTTAACCCAAACAAATGCGTGAGGAAGTGCTTGCAGCCCCTCCGGGGGGGGGTGCGTCATCTGATAGAGACGTCATCCCACTTCCCGGCCGCCAGGCCCGTCTTACCCCTTTACCCCTTACAGCGCTGGACGCCTTTCCCGTGCGTTCACTCGACCGTGTAATTAGGATCGTTAGCCAGGTGTCTGAGGCGGCTTTTCTTTCGTCGTGCCGCCGCCGCGCAGTACCGCGATCGTCTGCTGGGGGGCGCTGCATGATTTACGGTGCCGGGGCATTGCTTCCGTACGACTGGTCAGAAAAAACAGCGGGTAAACTGACCGATGGCCGGAGAGAGGAGGACGCAGCCACTTTACAGATAAACAAACAGGTGTGCGATTTCACCGGGCACACCGCCCTCATAGTGCTGTTATTTTCAGGTAAATAATGAAAATTAATTAATTTAGCAAACAAGCATAAAAAAAGGAAAGTATACACAGTTTGTTATTTCTTTTTTAACTGATTGGTAATTTGAATAAGGTGTAAAAGCTTCATCTTAGCACATCCTTGGGTCTTTCCGCCTCGTTACCCACGAACCCCCTACCATTCCGTGGCAACAGTTGTCTTTGATGTCGTATTTACTAAAAGGAAAAATAAAACTCTGAAGTTGAGAAAACCTAGAGAGAGAGAGAGATGACGTCATTACAGAGAGATATATGACGTCAGTACAGAGAGAGATGACGTCAGATTGAGAGAGGTATAATGTCAGTACAGAGAGAGAAGTATGACGTCAGTAGAGTGAGAGAGGTATGATGTCAGTACAGAGAGAGGTATGACGTCAGATTGAGAGATGACGTCAGATTGAGAGAGGTATGATGTCAGTACAGAGAGAGAGGTATGACGTCAGATTGAGAGAGGTATGACGTCAAAGAGAGATGACGTCAGATTGAGAGAGGTATGACGTCAGTACAGAGAGAGGTAGGACGTCAAAGAGAGATGACGTCAGATTGAGAGAGGTATGACGTCAGTACAGAGAGAGAGGTATGACGTCAGTAGAGAGTAGAATCCTGGTCTTCCGAAAGGTCTGGTAACCCTGCACTGCCGTACACTCGGACTGTTGTTACCCTAGGGGTGTTCCGTTTTGTTGTTTTGCCTATAATTTGACTTAGAAGTGTTCGATACAACCCCCGTTCAAGGGAGCTAGGTTATTTTAGTAAATACCAAACGCTAGAAGTGATTGTCTGTATTTTAAAAAAAAAGAAAGATAGAGGGAAGTTTGTAGTTTTTTTTTTTTTCTAAAGCAGATCTGGGGCCGCCGAGCGCCCTCTCTGTTTCCTTCAAACGATTTCTATCTGTTGGGTTGCCATTTAAAACGTCGAATGATAGACGTTTGCTTTCGCATGCTCTTTCTTTGTCATTATTTTAATTTGCATATCTTTATTGTTACCTTGTAAATAAATAATGAGAAATTGTCAATTTTTTTTTCTTATTTTTACTGTTAATGAAAAAAGATTTACGACGAAATATATAGAGATAAAACAACATGAGACACGTGTCATCGTACGTTTATCTGGACCAAACGTCCGAGAGAAACCCGGGGTCCCGTTCCGGGCACCTAACTTCTTTCCGTCGGATGGAGGAGAGACGAGCTAGGATGGTTGGTCCACGCATGAACACGGGGACGAAGCATCGCGTTCTCCCGATCACTCGGCTGTCGATGCCAGGAATCAGATCACAGAGACAATCGGCAAATAGAGTAACCGTAACGCAACCGGCGACAGCAGCAGTCCGACGGCCTCCCCCCCCTCCCCCGACCTGTGTGTGTATAGCTCGCCCCGGGGCTGCACAGGTAGATGCTGTCCGCTCGTTTCCGTGGAGATGTTTAGCTCTAAGGATGACCAGTCTATCAGAAATACAACTTTAACAGCGACAGTTTTAGCCGTGAAAAACACTAAAAATCGAAAAAAAACCCACCTCGGATTTAGAAACCAGTTTATTGCAAATTGTACAACTTGTTTCGTATTTTACAATCGTTTATTTCACCCTTGCGCTCTCGCCCTTATTTCTCTTTACCTCGGCTCTCGGGTATCGTACATTATTCAGATGTTGATTGCTTTTTTTTTTTTAGTTTCGGATTTTACTTTACGTTTTTTCTAAACTCTCAAACTTCAGGGAGTTTTAACGCTATGCCTTCGTAATAAATCAAGTTAGCATACCCTATGGTCATAGGCGAGATGCCTCTTGACCCGGCTTCAGGTTAGAAACGAACAGTTGTACAGTATTGGAATACCAAATGCTCCCTGGGTGGTATGCAGAGGGTTAAGCTTCGTATTCTTATTTTCTTTTATATTAATACGTACTCTCGTTTTTTTTTTTTTAAGGGGGAATGGGGAATTTTAAGCGGTCTTCAACTTCAGCTTCGTAATTTATCGAAATTCCCCTCCCCAGGGGTTTTGACAGTCGATTTCTGGACAAAGCATCCTCCCAACCCATTTTCTTGTATCACCATTGACATCGCGAGCGGCATGGTTGATTCCACCTTCACTAAAAGGAACTGCTTTCTTCCATCCTCCATGAACAGTAGAGAGGTTTTGGAATATTTTAACCGCTCGGAATACCGAACCACGTGACTCGATTGATCCGGTTTCTACTTTTTGTGTGTGTGTGTGTCGAGTGACCGCGGAAATATGGATGACTCTGCATTTTAAGTTTTTCACCTGTTTTTTCTTTTTAAAATCAACTCTCACGTGGAAATATCCTTTACGGGAAAATTGCATAAACGACGCTGGCACTCGATCGATTATGATTAGAAAGCTCCACCGAATTTCCACCTATATTCCGTGGTGTCTATAACAAACAAACAAAAAATATTTAAACCTCTGTTTTTATACCTTATTTTCTAATAAAGGCCGATACCGGAAAAAGCAGCCCCCGTTAAGGAAACATAGTTAATAATTTATTTACTTTATTTTATCATAAATTAAATCTGGAGTCATTGTCCGCCCAGCTGCAGAGAGCGTGACAACGGTAGAGTAGCGTCGTCGAGATTTGCCCACAAAAGGACGTGTGTCTATTTACTCGCTGTATTTACCTGGGTGGTGGGGGGGGCAATGCAGCAATCTGACGTAACACCTACCAACCACCTTGCCCACCAGATGCGGATTTTAGAACCATTTCTTAGGCAACGTGCTCCCTGCTATCTTTACTAATTATTCCATTCTGTAAATTACAAGAACTCACGTAAATCGTTGGAAACTTAAATAAATAAATAAAAATATATATATTTGGAACAACGAACCAAAAACACGAACAACGACAGGCGGCCTATCATACTGTTGTAAATAAGCTATGTACGTTATGTGAAGGCGACGCGGTAGTCCGGTGGTTAGTTTAGTGGACTGCTGAGATAGAGGGTTTGAGCTCCGATCGCGCGGTCCCCTTGGCGTATTTCCATAGCGTGGTGTCTCTTCTCCTTTGTTTTCCCCGGCCGGCCGCGCCGGGGCCTCTTCGGGTAATATAGTTACCTACCTCCCGCATCTAGAAAACGAAGGGTTCCGATGATCGCGGATGGGGCAGCGTCAGTGGCTCACGTCGACTGTAAGGGAAAACAAAAACAAACGTAGTAGACATATTGGTTATGTGGTGTTTTATTCTCTCTCTCTCTCTCTCTCGCTCTGGTGAGATTTCTGTTCGTGAGGTGGAATAAAGTTTTGATGTCGTAAAAAAGACTTGGCAACCAACAGTTTAAGACTAAATTCAGTCGCTTGTACCATCCAAAGATAGAAACATCTACTGAAATATAGCATCCCAGCACAAGAAAACGGTTCTTCCCGGCATGCACCTTGATATAACGACGGGGTAGGGGGGAATCGATGATGAAACGTAGAATCTCTAATTAGTTCCGCTAACAAGATGGTGGGGAAATGTCCGAACTAACTGCCCAATTTCTATAGGTAGCACATCACCAGTAACTTTCCACTCTCTTCATATCTCTCTGCATCGTCGAGAATCGTCGCCCCGGGGTAAGATCTTCACAACGAGAACTAGCAGAAGTTGGCTCCAATTAGCGTTTTGCTCGGCAGTTAAAATCTGACAGACAGACAGACAGGGGGCGCACTCTCTTTCCCGCGTTAATTCGTATACATTTTTTTTTTCTCTCCCCTTCGTCCCTATTGTTCTCCGTCTTCCCGTGCGGTTGAGGGACGGGAATGGCGTTGTTGGGTCGGTGTCTCCTGCATACGTGGAAGTCGAGCGGGAGAGCGGCTCCTCCTAGCCCAGACTGCCACAACGGCTTTACTGCCCGGTGCTCGCCTCCGCCATCGTCCCCGCGACGAACAGAAGGGACCGTCTGGAGGTCCCGGCGAGGCCCTGCGCCCACTCCCTTAACGGATAGTTTTCAACGCTAGATCGAAATGGAAAGTTTACCTTAAACTCTGTAACCCACTCCCCCCCCCATACCCCATCCCTTTTCGGCCGATGGATTCGCAATTAGTTGGCGTTGCTCGATTAATTAAAACAGATTCAAAAGCATATAAAATGAACGAGGAAAACATTTTAAAAAAATCTTGTTTAATAATCTAAGGTAGTTTTCAAGCGTAGACACTTGTCCTGCGTCTGATTCTCTGCTAGTCGTTTTACCGTTGACTCCATTCCAGGAATCGGCAGTTCTGCATTCGTGTCTGCTTGTCCTGACGCAAGATTCCTCCGTATTGGTGAATAATGACATTCTGTACCTTCTTCCACGATCATCATCGCTTGTCCACTACCGGAGACTTGGGTTACCATTAACCAGCGTTGCCATTTCTGCCTTTTGTGGGATCTTCGGCCCTCAGCAGGAATTATGGAATTCCTGTAGAACTTCTCTGTTTAGCTCTCTCTCTCTCTCTCTTTTCTTCTACTCGCATGACCACGATTGTTTATTTTTTGTTTACCATAACATGTAAACTTGAGTTTTTGTTTGAATCTCCTAAGTTCATGATAAAATCGATCATTTATTGTACAAAGTTCGAAGATCCGGTTTCATTTGGCCGATATCAAAACCGATTACGTTTGTAGGAAACTAGTATCTGATCTTTCAAATCCCTCCCTCCCTGCTTGTTGTGTTGGGAGCTAGCTTCAGGAATTAATACTTGGAGTATTTGATGTAGTTCGCTATATACATCAGGTTTATGAAAAAAATCTGAAGAATAGGTAAATTAGGTTTGCCTTAAACAAACTGATTATTGCCCATTTGATATGCTGGCAATCTCTATACTGATCATCGTCAATATCTTTGAAAGTCTAATTTATTTAAAATATATCTTTCAAAATAAATATGCATATACAGACAGACTAAATAAATTAAATAAACGTCCTGTTTTGTTTTTTTTTGTTTTACATATTTACTTATCTGTTTATTTATTATATTGACTCTATTTATCGATACTGGTTATCTCACGATGTTGTTAAGATACGGAAGATGGGGAATTAAAAACGAGGTTACGAAATATATAATCGTTAAAGATGAATGGGTTTCAATATTGGCTTCATCAATGTATGGAAAATAAAATACGTGCAAACTTTGCCAATAAAAGATGTTTCTTACAAAATCACAGGTAACGTAGCTGAAGAATCTCAAGCTAAAGATTCCAAGCGATCTAAGGTGTTATGTATTAGCCCAGTAAAGCTTAGACATTGAAGAGTTCGTGATAATCGTTAACGTCCTACAGATGCATAATCGAATATTTATTAACATTCAGTTTCCTTTTTGTTTCTTTTCTAATGATTAAAGGGTTTTTATCTTTTTTTTGTTTTTTTTTAAAAAAAGCCATTCTTTATGTTTGAATTAAGATAAATGTTAGATGACATTTTCTACTCTTGTCTTCGCAGTCAGAAAACAGTTATTTAATGTGCTCGTAGAGCTCTTAAGAAGTCGTTTGAACAATACGGCACCATTGTCTACTATGGAAACTCCACAGAGTCCCTCGTCTTCTGGCACGCTTGGAGACACCAAAACGTCTGGCCCGATTGCACCCACCGTTCTGGTTTCCCAGACTCGTCGGCGCACGCTTAATTTGCTCATCTCCCCCAGCCATTCCGTCTGCCTGGGTGGCGGGAGAACGGGAGACGGTCGGGGGCGAACCTGACGCGAATACGTACGACCGACCTAACAGAACCAACGAGAACTCTCGGGATTAGACTCGAACTTTGTTTGGTTTTCCGTAGACTATCTAATTTTGTCTGCAACTCAAACATCAGGCGCCCCGAAGGTCAACGGCTGAGGCACTGCCGAACCTTTTTCGCGCCTATCCATTTGGCAGTTCCGAGATAAAGGTACATAGATGGTTTCTTGGGTGCGAATTCCATCCGTGATGAAGAACACGCAGATCCGCCAAGAGTAAGACGAGGTCGATAGCTGATTATTGTCAAATAAAAGAGACGCAAATTATTCATTGAATTTTTAACTCGAAAAGTTCGGAATTAATTGGCGACGGCCAGGATATTCTTTTCTTCTTCTTTTAGCACGAAGTTTCCGAAGGGGCCAGGTCAATTGTTAACCTGCTAGGATCAATGACGACATAATTTGGAAGAGCGTAGCCGACGGGTGACTGACTCTGTGTCTTGGAATTGACGCAGTTACAAAAGGAAATATCTGCGGGATAGGAAAATAACCGAAATAAGAATAGCAGTTATGTTTTTCTTTTCTTATTAAATTTTTTAACAGAGCGATTGGAAATACTACTATATACAAATTAATTTTGCTATGATGTTTGTGTCAAAAGCAATATCTTCCTCCACATTTGTTTTAAAAGTTTCACTGCATCCTTCAGCAACATTTTCGCATATTTTTTTAAAAAAAACAGAATCAAGTGCCCGCATTTCGTTTTTGTTCACAATCTCAGTTTTTTTTACTCCATGCAAATCGTTTTGTTATTTTTTTAATTTTTTTTTTTTAAATTTAATATATACATTATTACGGCTACTCTCGATCCTAAGGCAATATTTTTTATTCCGGTAAACTTATTTCTCAATTTCTATCTCCAACAAAACCTGCTAACATCTAAGCCAAATAGAAATATTAGGAAATGACGTCACAAGAAATATGCCGAATCACCTTCCGGGAGAAGAATAAAGACATTTATTTACAAGTGTGACAACTCAGATTTATATCTTTTGCTTCATCATTATATATTATTAATAATTAATTTATTTATTTATTTATTTACTCTTCAAAAACGTTGGGTAGAAACAAGAATTTAAATGTTTATTTGATGACTGCAGTAAGGCAGTAATATCGATCAGCTGTTGTTCTTTACTGACGTCATCAGACACGTAATTCGCTGTATATGCGGCCATTGAACCAATGTTGAGAAAGCCACGCGCGCAGGACAGA
>JACATO010000423.1:0-20000 GCA_018389105.1 Nautilus pompilius | reverse complement strand
AAATATAAAAGTCTGCGTTATTTAAAATTTGTACGGCAAAAAAAAAAAGAAATAAATAAGAGAGAGAGAGAGAGAGGAGAGAGCGAGAGGAGAGAGAGGAGAGAGGAGAGGAGAGAGAGATGGGGAGAGAGCGAGAGAGAGAGAGAGAGAGAGAGAGCGAATGGAGATGAGAGAGAGAGAGGCGAGAGTGGCGAGGATGGAAGAGAGACAAGAAGAGACAGTCGCTGTTTCATCGAGTTTGCGGCAAAAATCTGGATAGATTTAATTTCGGCTACAGTTCTCATTGGCAGAGAGAGCGGAGTCTGTATACCCACTACCCCCTCCCCGGGTCTTTTTATCCTTCCTCCCACCCTCCGCCTGTCGGTCCTGGTCGGCTGGAGACGCGGGGGAGGAGGAGAGAGGAAGGGTGGGTACAGAGCGGCCATAGCCTCATTTGCCCATTGATTAGCACGGCTCAGTCGATGAGCGAAAAACTCGCCAACTTCTAGCCTAAAGTGTGTCTTGGTGTGAAATCCTGTCAGCAGACAAATGGAATCAAACGATTTTCACAAATGGCCAACAGCGAAGATTTTCGCTATTAATTATCGTTGATGGCCGCCGGCTATTTATAAATGAGCCGGGGCCTCAGAGAGAAGTTAGAGGGTCGTTTTATACTCATTACAAACCATATTGTTACCAATTGATCTGTAATGGCGATGCCATGTTTCTAATTACCGCGTGTTCATCGGGCTGTTTCTGCAGTTCCCATATTTCCCGAGGCCATAGCTTTCACTGATTGATTTGCTTTAATGATATTCATAATTAAAACTCGATGTCTCTCTATAGATGCCGTCGACCCGCGTATTTTGCCGAAAGCAACCCAACTTTTTTTTTCCCCTATTATTCGCTTTGTAGGAAAGATACGTTTAGAAGCATTTAATGAATGTATTAAAAGACCAATGCTTCTCTTGAGTTAGCTCCCCTTTTTATTGAGCTCTTTTTCGCTGTGAAATTACGCTATTGCATTGAGGAGTTTTTTATATTAAAATAAAAATGTATTTTATTGCGTATCACAGACTTGAATTCCTTCCTTTCTTATTTTCTTTCTATTTCGCTGCAAAACACATGCCATGGCTGGTTAAAGAGTTTGGTAGTCTTCACAATCCTGGTCTTGTTTTACTGAAAACTTGCTCCCACCCACCCTCTCTCCCGCCTCTCTCTCTCTCTCTCTCTCTCTCTCTCTCTTCTCTCTCTCTACGAGACAATATAATTTTTCCACAACATCCAGATGTCCTTCAAATACCCCCTTCTTCAATCTGGACGATGTTGTTGTTATAAAAGATTCTGCCCACTCTTAAGGAAGTGAAAGCGTAAATGTTACCATATTAATTTTTAAAAATTTTAATTATTGTTATTAAATAAGAAAATTCGCATTGATTTTCTGAAGAAAAAAAAATATATATATACATTTTCGCAACTCGTTATTAGGGTATCAAGAAGTCCAGCTATCTAAAGACGCCCGAGGTATGAATAAATCTTCAACTATCCATCGTTTCGAGTGTCTCCTTTCTCCTTAAATGTACAGCATGATGCTTTCCCATTTTTTCTTTTTTTTAAAAAAAACAAAAAAGACAAACGACAACAAAACCTGAAACTTCACCACAATTTTTAATTACGAGGAACATTGTTACGGAGATTTTATGTAAAAAAAAAAATATGTATTTATAAAACATAACTTTGGTGATTATCTCTGGTCAGATATTATCACACAGTTTATCAAAATCAGTAGGGTCTGTAACGGGTCCAGCGGCACGAAGAATGGTAACGAAGGGAAAAAGTGCATACATTATTAAAACTTAACGGGTTCGAGATCTTCGGAACGCAGTAGGTTCGGCAGTTCTGCTACTACTGATAAGTTGGTGAGAAATGCCGGAACTAATAACCTTCTATTATCTAAGATTCCAGAAAAAAATATTTAAAAAATTGTAATACAGGGTTGTTAATTTTAAATAATTTACTGGAAAGTATTAAAATTAACAGCGACGGCTTTAATCAATTTAAGAATAGCCTTGGTGGCCGCGCTTGTCTAATAATAATAATAATAATAATAATAATATAATAATAATAATAATAATAATAATAATAATAATAATAATAATAATAAAATAATAATAATAATAATAATAATAATAATACTAATAATCATAATAATAATAATAATAATAATAATAATAATAATAATAATAATAATGGCGAGATTGTTGAACTTTCGAGATTAACAAGAGCTCATGAACACACTATCTTCTTCCACTAGTTTAAAATGTCTACCCAGGACTAGTTCGCACATGGCTTTTACATAAGTAACTTATGATGGGATATCCGCTATGTTACCTTTGATGTAATTTATTTCCGTGCAATTCGATACTGGAGATGACGCTTGAGAGAGAGAGAGAGAGAGATGACGTCAGTACAGAGGGAGAGAGGAGGTATGACGTCAATACAGTGGGAGATATGACGTCAGTACATAGAGTGCGATAGCGATGTACTGTTTATTTTTGTTTTTGTTTGGTTGAGGTGTGGAAAGAACTAGACCATTAAGGTAGCCGAATCTCAGAATGCGGCAAGCACGCCTTTTAAAGAATTAATGGACTGTAGCTATTTGAACCAAAGTACAAATTGTAGGTATTAGGCGGACGTCCTTCGCTCGTAATGAATTGGTAAATCAAAAAAAAAAACCTTCTCATCATAATTCAAAGCAGGTTTTTTTGTTTTTTTTACTGATACAATTGATTTTTAAAAGAAAAAACAAAACAAAGAAAATACGTTTTCTTTAGTTGTCCGTGCAAGCGCAAAGTTGACTACATAAGGTTTTATTTCGCGTTCAGTATCGACCGCTTTAAATGGAAATGTTTTTATTTTCATCGGTTGAAGACACTGCCGCCTGAATTCGTATTTAACTAATCCTTTGTCCGCATTCAGTTGTTGTTTTAATAATCCGACCTTTCTTTTGTGTTGGCGGTTTACTCATTGTATTTCCTGGCTACAGAATATAGATTATTAGCATATTCTGCGAGACTGCCGAACATTCGTCCAATAAAAATAAAGGTTTCGATTCTTCATTTCGAGGAGTCGGAGACCATTCCTTACATAGTATTTCCTGCCCTTTTCCCCGCAGCTCACGGGATTTGTGGATCCCTATCTTGAGTATGAGATCCACAACCTACTTCCCAGCGTGGGAGGCCACAAACGAGAGTTCCTATTATGACCCTTTATTTTTAGATGTGAGAGGAAATTCAGGCGCCCGGCTGGTAAGGGTGTTAGGGAGATAGTGCGACAAACCAATCCGTTCCGACCGCAGGCTCTATGGTACCCACCCAACCACCCCGCCGCCCATTACATGATAATACATAAGGAAATGGTAAATATTCATTAAACGGCAAGTAAAGGCAGTCTTTTGTAATAATGCCAACATCTGATGTACTTAATTCTGGCCCTTTTAGAAATACGATAAATAAGTAAATAAGACATTTTTATGGTAATTTAGTTCATCCGGATTATACGATTCTGGTAAAAAGTAAAATAGTGTATCGTTGGGGGGGGAATAGAGCCCTTCGGTTTTCGCGTTAACGCTGCTGTGGTCAGGGGACGAATCCTAACAACTGCCGGCGGCTTCCGGTTCGCAGCCTTTTCGTTTCGTCGCGTCGTCCCCTAGGCCCGTCGAGAATTCCGGCGTCTCCGCAACCGCGCGACGCTTTCACGAATAAATACACGGCCGGAGACTTTAAACACCGACCCAGTACAGCAGCACGAGACTCCTCCTGGCTCGAGATGATGGGAAGGAGGCCCCGGTGTCGCCTTTTACTGCCCCCCCCCCCCGGCACGCGCGCGCGAGCTCAACTGACGAGCTACGCGACCAGCATTTTTTCAGCAGCCGTTTCCATCCATATCTCTCTCTCTCTCTGTACTGACGTCATCTCTCTGTACTGACGTAATCTTTCTATCTGTACTGACGTCATCTCTCTCTCTGTACTGACGTCACCTGTCTCTCTCTGTGTTAACGTAACCTTTCTATCTGTACTGACGTCACCTGTCTCTCTCTGTGTTGACGTAACCTTTCTATCTGTACTGACGTCATATCTCTCTCTGTGTTGACGTGACCTTTCTATCTGTACTGACGTCATCTCTCTCTCTGTACTGACGTAATCTTTCTATCTGTACTGACGTCACCTGTCTCTCTCTGTGTTGACGTAACCTTTCTATCTGTACTGACGTCATATCTCTCTCTCTCTCTGTACTGACGTAACCTTTCTATCTGTACTGACGTCATCTCTCTCTCTCTAGCACGGACGTCATATCTCTCTCTCTCTCTTTCTCTCTCTAACCGGTGTATGGTAAATGAGTTTTCGAGTCAGAAGATCTTCCACCTGTCAGCAAGCATAATTTCTTTTCTTATTAAAACAGATTTCTATTACTGATTTTATAGTGATAGACATTGAATTCTCAGCTGATATTACATCTCCCATGCGTTCGTTACGTTGGCTTTTACTATAAATGAATGAATGAATAAATATATAAATAAATTTGGATAACACCCTTACGAGGGCGGAGGGATGAAACCTTCAAAAACCAATAATAAAAAGTACTTATTCAGCTTTTCTTCTTATTTTCCTTTCATTTGACGTAATATCCGGTATAATTGCTATCTGTTCTTCTTTAAGAAATCTTGCCGATTATTTATATTTTCCGTGTGCTTACCAATTTCCTAGTAATGAACCAGTTAAGCATATACATCATCGCTGAGAAGGGTAGTCAGAATCTGACCTGGGAAATGGGAGGGAGGGAGCTTGATTAATTCATTTTCGAAGCGTTCACTAACCGGCAGGTGCGTCCCTTTAAGTCCAAACTGATTCTGTCCGGTGTCTAGCCGATGGCAAAGGCTTTTTAAAAAAGCTTTACTGTACCGGCTCATTCTGTTCCGGGTACTCCGGTTTCCCCTCCCCACTTAAATAATCATATTTTTTTCCCCAAGAGATTTTCTGGACAGGTTATTCTTCCGTTGGCTGGCCCAGCTTATCTGACCGTGGAAACATTATTGGGTAGGGGGAGATTATCCAGTTCAGTGTAGCCAAAAAAAAAAAAATCCAAATAATAATTTAAAATAAAAAAAAAAACAACATCGCCACTTATCTATATATCTCATCCCCCCTTCGCCCCCTTTTTAAAAAAAGAAATTCACTAGAAGCCATTGTAAAAGAAGGAAACAATCCGAATGAAAATGTACCCAGTGTTTAAGATACCCGGGGCCACCGACATCAGCCTTTTCACGAAATGCCGGACTCTCGCGTTACTTGACGGCATGGTACATCTTCAGGTTGGGAACTCTCTCTCTCTCTCTCTCTCGTACTGCAGTCTCCTCTTCTTTCTCGCAATTCCGGCGCTCGTGCGTGCGTGGTTTTTTTCTTTTTAAAATCATTTTATTTTATTATAGTAGTTTTTAAATATGTGTGTGTTTTTAATACTTAAAATAATACAATAATTTTTTTTAAAGTTGCAAAATAATACCTCGAAGTAACTTAATGGGTATTTCGAAATACGAGTAGTATAGTACGCTCCTTAGAGCCTACTTTCCGGGAAAATCAAGATTTACTCTTTTTTTAAAAAAAAAAAAAAAACGTATCTGTTTATTTTCTTAATTATAAATTTCTGGTGAAGATTTCAACAGTGTAAATGTTTAGTTTATTGAATGCCCGATACCAAAGTTTTTCTGCTAGTAAAATTAACTCCGAGCGGCAGACAAACACCGGTTCTCATCAGGTGAAGCTAACCGACCGAACCACTGCTGGCAAACACTTTCCTTTACTTGTTTCCCCCCCAGCTTTTTCCAGTACATTCTTTTTCGTTTGCAGTATTAAAAAAAATTTCCTTTTTTTTTTTTGCAATTCAGTTAAAGACTGAAACGCTTTTGATAACTGTAACCGAATGTGTTTAAGTGTTGCAAAGTATCCGGCATTTTTTTCTTTAATTATCTTTTTTTCTGGCTGGTTAATAGTTAAAACACCCTCACTTATGTCTCTCCTGTCATTTAAATACACTGCTCGAAAATGGAGCATAGTTACAGCCGTATTTCCCTGCCTCACTGGCTCCTAGGAAAGGGAATTTTGCCCGTAGTTAAACAGACACTTAGAAAGTCAATGACCTGTCGCTGTGGAATTAGTTGCTCGCACTAAGCGGCCAGTACTGTTTTGGCTTGACTAGTCAGAAAGATCGGTTTAGTAATTTAAGCTCGCGAAGAATTGGTTTTCATTTAGAGTGCTAACAAAATGACTTCCGGTATTGATTCCAGATTGTTTTTTGTTGTTTTTATAACGCTATTCAACGACGAGTTCCGTATAAATCTGGGAAGCAACAGCTTTTTAAAGATACTCAACACCGCCGACTGCTCTTTTCCTTCCTAACTCTTTCTCGCCTTTGTTTTGAACTTCCCACATTTTGTCGCCCTCTGTTTTTTTTGTTTTTTTTTCTTTATTAGTCCTTTAAGTGAATTCAAGATAAATGTCCTTGGGATAAAGATAATAAATAGTCTGGACATTGGTGTTCTCTTCTCTATTTCATCTTATCTTGTTCACTTTTTTCTTTTAAAATTTTGCCTGCACCAGTCTTGACGTTTAATTGTAAGAGTTATCGCGAAATGATAGCGAAATAAATAAATATATATATATACTATAGGATATGAGCCTTAACTTAATTTTTATGATCTGTTCGTCCTTATCTCCGTTATCATTGTAATAAAGCTGGACCACGTTCCAGTTTCTGTGCCGGTACTGATTTTAGATGGAGCCGAAGCGTTCTTCTTTTTGCCATTGGCGGCCGAATTTACGTAAGAAAATGCTAACATAGGGGCTGTTAATTTTTAAGATGAAATTTTGATACAGAAACTGCTTTAGCCACAGTGCTTAACACATCAGATATGAAGTCAATTTAAGGTTAATCATTTTAAAAATCTCGCATATAAGGGCATGGGATATCTATCCTGCGTTGAGGGTAGGACAAAAGGTGATTTTTACCATTTGTATCTTCTACTCAAGAACCCTCTTAGAAATGCATGCTGTTACACGTTACCGTTTAGCAAGAATTGCAATACTGTAGATTGTAAAGACTGTTTGCGGGGGATGAAAATTCATAATTATGTCAGGAGCAACAGAGTGATTAATAATTCATCTGGAGTTACACGTTAACTACCAATCAGATTTTCAGTAACATTAACTAATAGTTACATTTGCAGTGGCATGGTAGCTACCAATCAGATCTTGAGTGACACAACAACTTATAAACAGATTTGCAGTGATTTGGTTACTATTAGTAAGGACTTCAGTGACACAATAACTAGTAATCGGACTTCGAGTGGCATGATAATTGCTAATTCTGTAATTCAAATAAACACACTTAAAAATCAAATGGAATACATTAATATTGTATCAGTTTTCGAGTCAGGTGTACCAGACGTCTTAGGGAGAGTTTATTAAGTACAAATTAAAGTAACGTCTACTGTACAAACTATCGCAGCCACTTCTTCTCAGATGATTTCTTCCTGTATGAAACTATAGCAATAGCTGCGCCATGCGGTGGTTGGTACTTGCAGATAGCTGTATGTAAAGTCGCTTGTGCTGTCAGCTACGCAGTTGCTACCTTTGTTGAAGGACGGGATTTCGTGACTGGGATTAAGGTGGAGTACAGTGGGTAAAGTTCCTCCAATTAACAGACTGCAATCAGCGCGAAAATCGCAAATTCGTTAAACTCAAACCCTCGGCTGATCTCGCCAGCTCGCCGCCATGTCAGCCCCCCGGTGATGCTCCGACGTCATTTCCGTCTGGGCGCCATGTCAGCCCCCCCGGTGATGCTCCGACGTCATTTCCGTCTGGGCGCCATGTCAGGCCCCCGGTGATGCTCCGACGTCATTTCCGTCTGGGCGCCATGTCAGCCCCCCGGTGATGCTTCGACCCGCCTTCCGTTCCGAGGACTGGGTAAACGATCATTATTATTATTATTACCAAAGATGTTACCGTCACTTTGCTGCTAGGGCTGATATTTATACGTATTGCGGAACTTCCGTCTCTCAACCCAAAAGAAGTTAGAGAATGGAACTATTTATCGAAAATGTGTTTAATGTTTTTTTTGCGGTTATCTTTTTAATCAGACAGGAGAAAAAGAACACGTGCACATTAGGAGAGAGGTTCGGACCAGAGTTGGGGTTAGGGAGGGGCAGAGTATGGCGACGGCCGGGTGGGGACGCCTGTGACAGTAACTAGCCCGGCAAAGCGTGAACTCACTTGCACATCGTCGAATCCTTATTTCCTTATCCGAAATCACAAATAAAGAACATTTCTACCACCAAGCTAGCTGCCACTGTTTAACGACACTGGAAATACCATTAGCACTCGGGCTGGCCTGGCTATAAATGTCACAACGATCCCGCTTGTGGCCAGAAGAGGGTATTGTTGTCGTGAAAGGTTAGATGACTGCTCGGATTTCAGTAACCTCATCGGAGATCTGTTTTCAATGCGCATAATTCCATCGATACTTGAACAGCCTCGAGCTCGCCGTCGGCGCTGCTCCCCGAAAACCCGAAGGGCTGCCCAGCGATGTCTTCGACGAAGCAGTTAGTTGCGAGCGCGTAGCCAGTCATAATGGCGACAATAGGCAGCGAACGGTGACGTTTAGAGACAGCGAGTTGCTTTCTATACACCGTCTCTCTCTCTCTCTCTCTCTCTCTTCTCTCTCTCTCTCTCTCTCCCTCCCTTTCATCTCTCCTTCCCCTTCTCTCTGTTTCTCTCCATCTCTCTTCATCTCTCTCCCCCTCTCTCTCTCTTCATTTCTCTCTTCATCTCTCCTCCCCTTCTCTCTCTCTTCATCTCTCTCTTTCTCTGTCTTCATCTCTCTGTTCTCTCTATCTCTCTTCATCTCTCCTCCCATCTCTCTCTCTATCTCTCTTCATCTCCCCCCCTCTCTCTCTCTTCATCACTCTCTTCATCTCTCCTCCCCTTTCTCTCTCTTCCATCCTCTCTTTCTCTCTCTCTTCATCTCTCTGTTTCTCTCTATCTCTCTCTTCATCTCCTCCCCCATTTCTCCTCTCTCTCTTCATTCTCTCTCTTCTCTCTCTCTTCATCTCTCCTCTCTCTGAGATCTCCTCTCCCCTCATCTCTCCTTCCCTTCTCTCTGCTCTCTCTCGCTCTCTCCCCTCATCTCTCCTTCCCCTTCTCTCTGCTTCACTCTATCTTTCTTCATCTCCCCCTCTTTCTCGAGTCTTCATCGCCTCTCTTCATCTCGACGCCACTTCTTATCTCTCTTCATCTCTCCTCTTTCTCTCTCTCTTCATCTCTGTTCTCTCTAAGCTCTCTCAGCTTCCGCCCCATCTCTCTTCATCTCTCTATCTCGCGTCATCTCTCTTCTTCATCTCTCCTCCCCCCTTCTCCTCTCTATCTTCAGTCTCTCTTCTCTCTCTCTCTTCTCTCTCTCTCTCTCTCTCTCTCTCTCGCTCTCTCTCTCTCTCTCTCTCTCTCTCTCTCTTCCCGTAGCCGTTTCTCCTTGTAGAGGCTTCATAAATATTAGTCCTTCAATGTATGTTTGGGGGGAGAGTTAGTTATTTGTTGCAGAGACTTCTCTTGGATCTTTAATAATAATTAAAGGGACGACATCAAACCAACACACAAATCGATCAAAACGACAAAGCAGTTGTGTCGGTGAAGCAATGGCACAAATTACTGCAAAAGTAAAATAATTTATAATAAAAATACAAACAGAATATTTTTATGCCAAAGAAAATTAGGATTACAATAAAAGGAGGATATAAAGGCAAAAGAGTATTGGATCTAGGTGTCGTTATTTTAACCAAGCACTACTCGGGTTATTATGAAATACCGTGAAAAAACGAGAAGTTGTGGCCCTACAGGTTTTATTAATTAATGGACATGAAAATTAGATAATCACAGACGAGAAGAAACTTTACCGCTATTTTTTCTTTTTTTTACAAATTTGTTTGTAGTTTTTATTTCATGCATTTTTATCTATCCCCGGATAAGGGGAAAGTGAACAGTGATACTGGATAATGATGCTTTGTTCCCTTTCCCAAAATTCACATCCTTGCGGAATTAACTACGCGTAAGGATCTCTGGCCAGGCCGCTAGTCCAGAACCAAGTGTACCAGCTTCCTTTCTGTGGGAACAAGGATTTCTTTGGCAAATCCACCGTTTGTCCTTTTTTTTTTTTTGAGACATTTTCATTTTATTCGATTTTAGATTATTCTGTGGCATCCTTCATACTGTTACCGGAATCATTTAGAATCCGACCAGAGTGTCACGCGGAAATCACTCTGGCCACACAGCTAGCGTCTTCCGTGATCCATGGACATTTTCTACGGAGTAATGGAAGATGGATTAGGGGAAACACCTTGATGACATCCTGAATTAGCAGTGTCGACAAACAGTAGAGACATCTTTTACTGGCCCGGCTTGGGGGGGGGCAGGGAAAGCACCTGGTGGTGCACTGCGACACATAAGTCCTAAAACGTCAACGGGTGTCAAAAGATCATGGAGTATTGTACAAGAAATAGGAAACAATACACCATCATGCTACATTTAAAATATTTATGAAGTAATGTGGAAAAAAAACGCTTAAATACTAATCTAGGTAAAGTGTTTATTTGCAAAACTAGTTAATAATAATTATTCAATAACTTTTCGCTTTATGGGACTTGAGATTTCCTTGTTTTTCATCGGCTAAATGGAAGACTTTAGCTCTGGAAGGAAACGGAAGTGCCCGTGGGAAATTCACACCGACGGAAGAAGAAGGCTCCATCGGTGGTCGAACTCGGATTTTCTGAACAACAGGCAGGTGGCCGTCCGCCGTCGAATAGATTAACTTCTGCCTGTATTTTTTTAAAAAAAAACGTGTTTCCTTGTCTCATTTTTGCCAAAGTGCACGTTGAGCCGCGTTCTCACTATTTTTGATTTTGCGATAAACACAAAACAAAACGTGTTTCCATAATGGTTTTTTTTAACGGAATCTTTCTTTTTCCTTGTACTGACAGCTCTAAGTTCTAGCCTCAGCTGGCGATTATTCAGTTGCTGTTCGTTTTGCTTTATAAGCAAGACGATCGAAACCACCTCCATTACAATGCCTTCGGTTTGCTCGAAGACAGCTCGCCATGCCAAAAAATCTAGAAAGAGAGATCCGACCGCAACCCTAATAAGCCGGCTGATAAAACGGGCAATTGTTTAAGTGGCCATTTCATTAAGGTTCCCTGGGCTTTCAACGGGACACGAGATAATACGTGACCGGAAAGTCGATCTTCGCACGCAGTTCACAAGTTCCCGGTCGACTACCGTACTTCAAACAGTCGGGGTGTGGTTTTCGTTGATGGCGCTAGGCGGCGCTTATCTGACGCCTTTCACTTCGTAATAATCTGTAGGGGAATTCCGATAAGATAACTTTGGAGTCATCTTCAATTAATATGTTGTATCGACGCCATTCCTTTGACTCAAGAGTTGATTCGGTACGTCTTGGAATTTTGATGGCTTCCCTGTCGCACAAATAAATTCACTCCGGGTTCTTTTGCGTACGTTTACGGGAAACAATAAAATCTTTTGTTAATAAAACCCTAAACATGGCGGGTCGTTGGAGATGCTTATTCGGAGAAATCTACTTTTCTCGGCGTCTGAAGTAAATGCTCGATTCGACCTCAGATTCTTTAATCCTAACAGAAAAAATAAACCCAGGTCGCGAAAGAAGGGAAACAGTTAATCAACAACAACAAAATCTAATTTATTCGTGTTTGTGTGAAATTTTTTGACAGTTTCGTAAAAAAAAAAAAAAAGAAGGAAAAAGAAAAACACGTGACTGTTCTTTTTTTTAAAGGACTTCATAATTTGTACAAAACCCAATTATTTAAAGCCACGTCATCGTGTTCGTTAAGCGCCTGAAATGAATTTTTTTACCTCGAAATATTTCTGAAAGAAATCCTATCATACAAAGTTAAAATTGATGGAGCAATTTATAGTACATCAATTTAGTCTTAATAGTCCAATTTATCTATCGGCAAACATTTTTTTCATAGTTAAACAATTTTAGGTGTAGTAGTTTATTACCATTAAACTAAATTCCCCTGCATAATTGTATCCTTAATAGAACAAATTCTTCTCTATTAGTCCAGCGTTAATGGAATAATTTCACTTTTATCATTTTTGTCAATAAGTCAATTTTTCGTTAAACATCTTAATACAACAATTGTTTTCTATCAGTTTAGCATTAATGTACCAATCTGTAATATTTCATTTAACCCTTAATAGAAGAACTCTTCGAACAGCTTAAGACAGTAACAACTTTCTCTTCTATCATTTTAGTCGTAATAAACTAATTTATGGTCCATCCTTTTAACGTGAATAAAACAACTCGTTTGGTATTTTACTGCTAATTAAAAAATGTTACGTTTATCATCTTAATTTTAGCAAAGAAAATTTTCATCAATGATTTTGGCCTTAATAAGCCAATTTCTCGCACATTATTTTTTTAGAATAGAAAGTATTTTCTATCATTTTGGCTAATAGAACATTTCGTTCTCTATTCCTTTGACTATAATGAACAAATTTCTTGTCTATCATTGTTGTTCTTATCGACCAATTTCTGATCGATCACTTTAACGTCAATAACATCTCTATTATTTTAGAGATAATAAAACATTCTGTTAACATTTTAATCTTCTTAGAGCAATTATCTTTTAACATTTTAGTCTTAATAGACCAGTATCTTTTATATATTTTTTTTAGATTTAATAGAATAATTCTAGTCCATCAACGTGATATTAATAAACTAATTTCCTGTGTATGGTTTTAGGATTATTGGACACATTTTTCGTCTATCGTTTAGCCTTAATAATACAAATCTATAAAATTAACCTAAATAAAGAAATTTCTAGTTTATCATTTTTGTCTCAATAAAAACAATTTCTTGATTTATTATC
This sequence comes from Nautilus pompilius, assembly GCA_018389105.1. Classification (NCBI taxonomy): domain Eukaryota; kingdom Metazoa; phylum Mollusca; class Cephalopoda; order Nautilida; family Nautilidae; genus Nautilus; species Nautilus pompilius. The sequence goes on along the minus strand of JACATO010000423.1, from coordinate 7,009 downwards.
TTAGTTTTCAAAATCAAATTTTTTGTAATAAGATTTCTATTTTATAATTTTAGTCTTCATAGGTCAATTTTTATTTCATCATTCTGTAGATAATACAACAACTTTTCGTCCATTATTTTAGTGTAAATAGAGAATTTTCATGTTTACCATTTTAGTCTTAGTTGAAGAAATTTCTGACTATTATCTTTGTGTTAATTGATCAATTTCTCGTCTGTCATTTAATCTTAACATCTTACGATTTATCCACAACAATTCTACTCTTAATACAACAATTTCTTATGTCATTATATAATTTATAGACCAATTTCTTGTTTATAATTTTAGGAACTAAATTCTCAAAAGCATTTTAATTTTAATTTATCAACTTCTATGATAAATTCTTAGTTTTAATAAAAAAATTTCTTGTTTATCATTTTAGGCTCAATAGATCAAATTCTCGATTATTATTTAGAATTAATGGACTAATTTTTTTAAATATAATTCTAGCAGTGATACACAAATATCTCCTCTTTTATATTAGCATTAATTATTTAGTTTCTATTTTATCATTTTAGATTCAATAGACCAAGTTATTCCCTAACATCTAAGTCCTAATATAAAAGTTTTCATTCATTATTGTAGTCATAGTAGACTAAATTCTCGAAAAATAGTTTTAATACAAAAATTTCTTGCCTATCATTTAAAAGTCTTAATAGATCAATTCTTCGTTAATCATTTTAGCCTTAATGCATCATTCTCTCATTTAATATTTTAGTTTTATAAATTAATTTTACTTACAAAATTTTATTTAAAAAAAAAACAATTTGCCTTCTATAATTGTTCTTCTATAATTCTAGTCTTAATAGAACAACTTCCTGTTTATCAATTTAGGTTTAATAAACCAATTTGTTCCCAAACATTTTAGTATTAATACAAAAATTGGTCCTATTACTATTTAAGCCTAAACAGAAAATCCTTTGCCTATCATTTAAAAATTACTGGACCAAGTATCCGACTATCATTCTAAGATTAATTGACTAATTTTTCGAATATCATTTTAATCTGGATAGTCCACTTTTACCTCTATTACATTAGCAGTAGAAGACTAATTTTTGTTTATTATTTCACTTTTAATAGATCATTTTTATCCTCGAATATTTTAGTCATAATTTAAAATTTTAAATTTGTCGTATATAATTTAAGCTTAAATATGATTTCTCGACTATTAGTTGTGCTTTTCTGTTTACCATTCATTTCAGAACAGATAATTTTTTCTCTCATTATTTTAGCCTGAATATATAGACCACTTCCTCATATCATTTTAGTCTTAACAGACCGATTTAACATGAAGCTATTTTGCCTTAATAGTTAAATTTATCTCGTATCAGTTACGGATTATTGGACTAAAATATCGTTTTTCATCTGAGCTGTGATAAAACAATTTATTAACTATCATTTTCAGTATAATAGAAGAATTTATTGAATATCATTTTAGCCTCAATTGAACCCCGTGCTTGTTATTATAAAGAAATAAAAGAATTTTTCTGACTCTCATTTTAGTGTTAAAACAATTCACGTCTATTAACAAAGCATTAACAGACCAGTTTGTCGTTTATTATTTTAAACAAAACAAACTGATTTCTTGCTTGTCATTTAGCTTTAACCCTTACCATGCTGAAAGCGGATATGTCCGATTTGACATTTATAACAGTTTGATGCTGGAAGCAGAAAACCTCGCAAATTCTTCGATCAAATTCCTAGTTTCAATTTTTGGTGGATAATTGAAACATTCCAGCCAGAAATCTAATTAGGTACCGAAAGGGTTAATATGCAAATTTCTTTTCTATCATCTATGGTCTAGTAGACCAGTTTCTCGTCAACCATTTTGAATTGAAAGAACTGTTTACACTATTAGTTTAGCACGAATAGAATAATTTTTAGTGTATGTATCAATGGAAAAACACAATTTCTAATCTGCAGAAGTATTTGTATTTCAATGGAAAAAAATTTCTCTTCTGTCATCTTAAATACAAATATGTATTATGAATACAACAATTTTTTCTAATCTCTAAATATTTCTATTTCTCATCAATCATTTATCTTTAATATGCCAATTACTCGTTTATTATTTTAATTTTTATACATCAAATTCTAGCAAAACATTTCCGTCTCATTACACCAATTTCTCGTGCATCAATTAATTGTAGGATTATTTTGGACAATTTTCGTTTATCATTTTAGCCTCAATAAAAAAATTTTCCCGTTTTTAATTCTAACCTTAATAGAACAATTTTAACGGGTATAATTTTTTCATAAATTTTTAGTCTTTACGCACCCTTTTGTGGTCTGTCATTTCAACGTTGCTAGAAAAAACTTTTTCCGTAATTTTTGTATCAGTAGCGCAACTTCACATCTATCTTTTAACTCGTGATAAAAAGATTTTTCAGCTAAAATTTTAATCTTGATAGGAAAGTTTCTTGCATACCGTTTTAGCCTTAATAAAATAATTTCTTGACTGTCATTTTAGATTTAATAGACGATATTCTCGTTTATTATTTATCTTTAATATACGAAACGAATTCTTGTTCATCATTGTAGTCTTAACAGACCAATTTCAATAAAATTAATTTATTTTTAATAAACAAATTCCGTTTTATTTTATTTTGTTTTTACTTAATAGACCAATTTTCCTCTTTTATTTTATAGTAAATACACCATAATTACAAACTTAATATAGCAATATGTCGTCTAATACGTTAGTCTTATTTGACAGATTTTAAAAAAATCTAACATATTATAATTAATTCTTAAAAATACTTTGCATACTATTTTAGATTTACTTAAAAATGTATTTACTATTATTTTAGATATAATAGAACAATTTCTTGAACATTATTTTAACGTCATTTGAACAAATATGTTACTTTTATGCAAATAGGACATTTTCCGTTCTGTCATCTTTGTCTGGAACAATTTATCGTATGTTATTTTAACCTAAATAGTCCAATTTTCTTTTCGAACATTTTAAAATTGATGTATTAATTTTTGTATGCTATTTTATCTTTAATAAAATAATTTTTAATTGGTGAACTTAGTAATAATATAACTATTTCTCGTCTACCATTTTAGGGTTAATCTAATTTTTTAATTATTTTATTCATATAGCAACAATTCGTTTTTGATTATTACGTCCTAGTTGATCAATATCGCGTCTATCATTTTAATCTTAATAATACAGTTTATTTTAATAATTTCGGAATTGTTAAAACATCTTTTTATCATTTTTTATCTTAATGGAACAATTTCTCGTATAGCATTTTGGTTTTAATTAATTTTAACCTTAATAGAAGCACTTAGAAGCATATTTGTCCTAATGAAACAATTTTTTGTGTCTCTCCCTTTTTCCTAACACAATAATTTCTCGTTTAGTATACCTGTCTTAATGGAACAATTTATCGTCTATTATATTACTGTTAGGAGAAATTTTTTTTTTTTGTTTATCGAAAATAGCGTTAACTTAAGAAATTTACGTTTACTACTTTTGTCTTAATACGTCAATTATACATCTCTGTCATTTGGATCCTAATAGAAAAATCCTTATCTATAATTTTAGTATCAATAAAGCAATTTTTGGCTATCATATTAAATTTAATAAATTAATTTCACGTTTTAATAAAAAAAAACTTCACGTGAGGAATTTTCGTTTAATACAACAATTTATCGTCTCCCATTTTTGTCTTCACAGATCAATTTTCCGTCTACCATTTTTGTTTACACAATTTTCTCTTAATAAAACAATTTTTTATTGCTTCAGTCTTAATAGAAGAAAAAAGACTTGAAAATCTTGCAGTATTAATAAACCAATTCATCATCAGTCAGTTCAGTCCTAATAGAATTATTTGTCGTCTATCAGTTTTTTCTCAACAGAAAAATTTCTCGTCCCTCATCTTAGTCTTGTTATGATTTTTTTCTTAATGTGATGAGGCTAGATCAAATATTGATTCCTGATGACAAATAAAGTTAGTAAAAAAATTGTTCCGTTATCACAAGAATAATAAGAATAATACTTTCCGTTTTAAATAAAATGAGAAAAAAGAAATACCTCTATTAAGTCCAAAGCGATAGAAGAAAAATTCTTCCATTAAGAGTAATGCGATAGACGTGTAGCTTTTTAAAGACAAAAATTATTGATGAAAGATTGTTCAAAAAAGGACAAAAGGATGGACTAGAAAATATTTTATTCATAAAACAAATGTTTGTTTGGTTGTTTTTTTTACTCTCTATAGAATAAATCTTGTCGTTTATTTTTCTTTGATAAGAATAATTTTTCGTCTTTCAGTTATTTAAAGAAAAATTTCTTCTCTGAACATTTGGCCGTAATAAAGCTATATTTCGCGTAACGCATTAGTGATAATAGGACAATTTTGAGTCATTCATTTTTTAGATAATAGAGCGCATCCTTTTCTATTATTTTAGTCTTTATAAAACAACCATAATTTATCTCATTAATATTAATAGGAAGATATTCCATCCATCATTTTGGTTCTTATAGATCATATCACGTGGATCATTTTAGAACTAATAGCTGTGCTTCTAGCAGTTTTGTCTTATTTCTGTCTATTAATTCTTAATTGAACAATTTTTCTGTCATTTCACTCATAGAAGATCAATTATTCGAGTACCATTTTAGAACAATTACTTAACTTCAGGCTTAACAGAACAATCTTTGCTGTGATTTTACTCTTAATAAACCATTTTCTCTTGTATTATCTAAGCGTTAGTAAATCAATTTCTAGACAGTAATTTTTGTCTTAATATGATTATTTGTTGCCTAATGACAGTCTTAATGAAACAATTTTTCTTTTATCTCTTTTGTGTTAGAACAAATTCTCTTGTATCACTAACGTCTTTCAAGAACAATTTTTTTCTAACGCATTAGCTATAATAGAACGATATTTTGTGAGCATCTATCGGTTCTTTGTTAATTTGGCTGTTTTTCATCTACCATTTTGTCTACAATAGAGCAGTTTTTCTTAAAGCGTTAATTAATATAACAATTTCACGTTTATTCTTTTAGATTTGATGGAACGATTTCTTCTAAGATTTTCGTCTTAATGCTACAATTCCAAGTCTTTCGTTTTAGTGTTAATAGAATAATTTCTCATGTATCGCTGTAGCCTATCTTTATAACCTTCTCTAACAAACGCTTGTTTATCTTTGCCATATCATAATATCTCTTTCTAAAAAAAAAATCCCGAGATCGCAAATACGTGATGTTGCTATACAGATCTATTAATTATATGAAATCTCTAAGAAAATTGAATTTTGTTGGAGTGACTAGGATGCCATCTGTACATTCCTTTGTTCAGTTAACTTTGCTTATTATTTCTTGTCATTTGCTGTTAATGTTTTCTGAATTGCAAGCTCATTTCCGACTTAAAGATTAAATTATATATATATATCAATCATTTGTAGACGAGTGATTATTCACTGTCTTTCCTATTAAATCGCCAGTAAATTTTTTTTAAATACAAGTAGTTTACTTTTTATTCGTAAAAGATAAAATTAAGGATGGACAGGACACGTCGCATGTAATGGACAAAGGATTTATGGAATACAGAACATTAATGAATGGCGTTATACCTTATTATTTCTTAGTTTATTCCTACTGCTTTTTTCCATAGTAATGTTGTAAATCTGTTTTGTCTCTTTCCACACACACACACGCAATGTTTTATATATATAGTTTTTCCTTTTTTTATGATACAAGGCAAACAAAGTTGCATCTATAAGCAGCTACAATGACATTATACTTAACCATGAGATTCATTAAAACAGCCACAGTTGGTGTCTGACCGTCCAGATAGCACCAAGTAGTTGATGGGAGTCTTCGAGCTGGACGACAGGTTGGAAACTGTTTTTCTTAAGGTGGTGTGTATCGGACGGAGCACAGACATTTTGTCATGTACTCTACCTGTCGAAAGAATAACTGGGTGAGGAAACTGCTCACCGATTTTACTGGCATATTTCTCCAACATCCGACACGATTTTCCATTACACACGGAAAAGAAGGATACGCCTCGGAATAGACTGTGACAGAAAACAAGCGTGGAAAGAGAGTGAAATGGAAGACAAATGGGCGATATATTAATGTAAAAGAAAAACAACAATAAAGAGAAATTCCAGTGTCTCTTTCTAAAGCGAATTGGTGCCTTGGATCTGATCGAGTAATTGGCCGCGTTGCTTATAAACGCCACTTTCAAGGAATGCAGCCAAAGTTGGAAGTCCCCGGTAGGGAGAAGTATACGTTAGCCAGACATATGTTGAGTGAAGTGGAAGAGTTGCTTCGGTCAGATAAATGGATGATTGAGATATTTGGTTTAGAGTGCGGCGTGTTTCTCCATCGACAGATTGGTGAGCACCTGCTGAAGCGGCGTATCGTTTCTGTAGTAAAGTAGAGCTATGGTTTGGGACCCATTTTGCTGTGAATAGACAGACAGAAGAACTCGGCACAAGAAACGCCGTCGTGATATTCTCCAGAGGCGTGCCGCGCCCTCTGGTGTGCGACCTAATGGCTTGGAGTTGCTCCCTCTAGCAGGACAACATCTCGCTAATTTGTCAAAAAAAAAAAGCTAAATTTGAAGAGAGAAAGAGAAAAAATTTCTGTAAAACATTTAAATGGCCACCACAATCATCACCTGTACTGGATTTGTAAAAATTGAAATCAACTGAAGCGTGTAATCAGGGACGCCATACAATGCGAAGCAGCGACGGCGATACTCTTCAACATCTTGGAATACCTTTACAGCCGATTATTTGATAAAATACCTAAGAGAATTCCACAAAAACATCAAAGCTGTTACTAAGGTTCAAGGCGGATATTTTTGGTAAATAGATATTTAAGTTGAATTTTTAAAAAAAATAGTTCATAAAATATTTTCCTATTCGTGTTGTAGTTAAAATATTAATGTTCGTCAGAATTCTGTGCAAATGTTGTCCTTCTAAGTATGGTTTTTCTTCCAGACACTTT
>JACATO010000422.1:0-24176 GCA_018389105.1 Nautilus pompilius | reverse complement strand
AATTACTTATTATATTCCACCTTTCTATTTACTTTTCTTGCTGTTTGAAAGACATTACTCTTTATATTTAAGATTTGGGTTAACCATTTATTTAAATTGTACTAGTTTAGAGTTAGTCAGTTAATAATGATAATTTTCTCTAGCATTAAATTATTTTTCCACTTAACTAACCATTTTAAAGTAATTATTTGGAGAGTATTTCAGTCTTCAAAATTAGCACCAGTAATTCTGGAAAGTTTTTAATAATAATAATATATATTATACATTCAACATCATTTATCTATGCATATTAACAACAGCCAACCATAAACAAACAAAACCTATGACACACTTCAATAGAGGCTTCTTTGATATGACAGTTATATTCTATTAATTACTACATACTATTTTCTACCTGCAGTAAAAGTGTACTACACACTCATCTTTAAATATGGAATTTGTTTCAAAAGACAAAATGTCGAAATAAATTAACATCGACTTTAATTTCGCTATCAACTAGCTTAGGTCTTCAAGAATTTCTAGAAAATTTGTTAGGCAAGATATTTTAGCTTGGAACCCTTGCTGAAAATCTTTTAGGGTATTATTTTAATTAGATATTTTATAAAAAGTTTTCTATTAAAGGGTTATAGGACTACATACTATTGATTTTTACCATAACTGACATGAAATTCCTAAGGCCATTTTTATTGTTGTTTTTAAAAATAGAGTTAACTTCTTAAATTTTTCTCTCTCTCATTAGGATGACATTTATGCAACAATAAATTAAACCTAATGGCTAATGGTTTAACAAATGAATTAAGGATATTACCTTTTAACTCGGTAGTTTTGACTTGTGATGGGACAAGAACTATATATGTATTGTTGATTGTTAGACCTTCAATAGGTTTTGTACAATACAAATATGTAAACAAGTAATATTTTTAAAATTTACGAGGTGGTTAAGAAGATAGAGACTGAAGAAGTAGCAGTATTTAAGTAATGAAAAATGCCTGCATGAGAAAGGTTGCAACTATTGGAAGGTACAGTGAGAACCTCCTTATCTCTTCTTAGAGAGAAAAAAAAAAACAAAGACATATCTAATGGTTATAAAATTAAGGAAAATTAAGAAATTAGACCATTTTATTTATGCAGATTAGGTCATCCATGTGGATGGTTTCTTAAAATAACAAGTTTATTAAATCAAAAATATACCTAGGGAGTCAAATGCAGGAGCTTTTTAATTTATATAAAGCTACCATGGACCAAAAAATTTACCCTTAGAATCAGTCTATATTAGAATTTATTAAGTTCTTAATAATCATGTTGTATCTACGTGGAATGCTTTATAAAGCTGGTACTAAAAACAATGTTTGAATGTTTGTTTTAAAAAAAATTAATTTCTTAATGAAAGGAGCTTTAAATAAGTGTTTCAAAATTTCCTGTCCCTTTTATCTTTTTGGAAACAATCATTTAACAAAATGTGTTTTTGAAAATATTTTGTATTGAAAAACCGTGGTGGTAGCATCAAATGGTCTGCTTTCTATAACAAAGATCTGAAAATAATGTTGTTTAAAGTTAGAACAAACAAGCTATAATCATTACTGGGTTAGGGATATATAATTCCCTCTTTTTGGTCCCCTCACTTTCTCATTTGTTTGTCCATGCATCCATTCCTTCCTTCCTTCCTTCCTTTATAAAACGACAATGGAAATTTCAGAAGATTATTCTTAAATCACTTCACTAAACTTGTTAATCGTTTACTATTTTTAACCAATCTCCTGATCTTGCTTTATGCATCAACTTCAGCCTATGGGTGAGCAGGATGAAAGAAGACAAATTCAATACAACCAAACCAAATTAAAATTTATCTGTTGGTGAAAAGGAAATCAATTAGCCACATTTACAACAACAGTACTAATTTTGTCTTGAAAAAATTCCATATTTCTGATGATGGTAGAAACTAAATTTTAGTCAGACTCAATTCTATTTAATTCTTAAATATTCATTTTTGGAGATTTACTTATCTATCTTTTAACCATCAAAACTTACTCTGTCACTGTGATCTTCTTTACTATTTTCTTTGTAGGATGCTTTCATTTTTTATTCAGTAAACTGCAACCACATTTATTTGTTTGTTTTATAATAATATACAAATATGTTATTTCTATTTCATTGTTATTACAGTTATTTTAATTGTTTTTAATAGCTTTCACACGTATTTGAACTCATAGCCAATGAACAGCATAATATGAATCAGCTTATTTTTATGAAAATCAGTAGATAAGTGTTCTCTTTATTTTGATCTATAGTCTGTTTTAACTCGTATATCAATGAACTCCTGATTTTCTGATATTTAGGATATTTGACCTATACAATAGAAAATACAGAAAGTGAAACCTGAAATTATTATTGGTAAAAGAAAAAAAGATAAAAAGAAGTTTGATGATATGATTGAAATTTTGTTTTGGAATACTGTCTTAACAGAACTAAAACTTTTCTCTTCTCAGGTATCACAGGCCATGAGACATAACAAAGCATCTTACAATCAGTAATCATTGTGTTTGACTGCGTTGTTTAGATAACAACTCTGGGTTTTGCTGTTTATCATTTCTAGTAAAGCAAAATTCAACATGGGGTTTTTGAGTTGCATCAAACAGATGGTGCATTTGGGGCTTGCTCAGCAATCAAAAATGTATACTAGGATGGTAATTAGGAAATTTGTGACTTTGTGGACTACATTTGTTGCAAATCGGGGCACTAAAATGACTAGCTTTATTTTAACAGCAAATTTTATAATACATAAGTAATATACCACCTACCCACCCTGTTTTTAAGGAATATAGTGATTTGGTTTTATTTACAGAAGGGTAGAAGAAACTGCTTATTTTATAAAAGGAATATGCAATAAATATTAATACTGAGAATTTAAAACTTGATAGTTTTTTGAAAAACTCTTGTTTTTTAAACAAAGTATTTTGTAATATTTCTTATCTATTATATCACAGTCTATACAAGCACTAGAATTAAAATTAGGAGTTTTTACTTGAATTTTTCTAGAATGACTGATTTGGAGATGATGGTATGTATCCCCCATATCCCCATTCTTTTTTTTTTTTATTTTATTTTAAACCAGGGTCATTTCTCTTGGCTTTTGGTCTCATAATTCAATAAATATTTATCATTATGTACTACAATTGTTTTAAATGAAGATGTATGTGTGAAACAAATTTGTTAGTATGTAGATGTAGAACTAGCACCTGCATTAAGAATTATATTTATTTTTTAACAGAAGCGGAGATGGATTGCACATCCTTGCAGGTATTCCATAACTTGAACAAGCTGCCCGAGTCATGGAGAACATGCTGAGACATTGTAAGGACAGCCTGAACAACAACAATTATCTTAATGTTTACCAGCTGTTCAGCAAACCTCAGTTCATTTTGTTCTGAGCCAGTATCTTTGATGTCATGTTATCACAATTTTTTTTTAATGTGGGTTATGGGATATTATATTTAAATCTATGTTACCATAGTACAAATATTTCATTATTTTCAGATGATGCCACATTTTTTTGCTGATAAGAACATCAAGGGCATGAGGAGGTAACTTTTCAGTGCAGTCTAAACTGGGATAAACTGCAGTCACTTGGCAGGTAGAATGATGAGAATACCAGATTATTAAACAGTTGCAGATTGAAGTTGTATTATTTAAATGATTGGAAGAAGTGTAAAAGAGGTTTACAAGAATGATTTAGAAATGAAGGATTTTAGTTATTATGAGATATAATAAGTGCAAATGAAGCTTTCCAATCTGGTATATCAAATATTGCTAGGGATTTCATTGAAGCATTTAAATTTCAAAAGGTAAAGAGCACACAGAAAGACCTCAACTTGTCATGATTTCCAGCTCATAGGTTAGAAAGGCTCATGACTAATTAAACATCATACCAGGTTGGGCATCTGTAAATGAATTTTCAGTTATAGAGTAGTAAATGTAGGAACAGTTTGTCTGATGAAAAATATTAATGGATTATTTCTTTTAAAAATGGTCTAGATAATTGATTCAAAAGAATCTGTGCTTTGTATAAGTCTGATAACTTTCTACAATGCAAAAGACTGAGCATTTGTTTGCCATTCATTCTGTGTGGAAGTATTTCTCATCCCCAATGCTTTTCTAAAGACATTTTGGTCAATCTAAAGTTCATAATTTATTGTTAATTTTTTTATCCTTCCAATGATTTAATGCTTACAATGTAATACATTTCTGAGCATTTTTGTATCCCTTGACTAACAGGTAATCTATTATAATATTATGATGAAGGTCTCTTTATTTTCTTTTAATTAGTTTCACATAATTTTGTTCCTGATAATTAATAATTCATGGAATGTTTTATAGATTTTCTAAGATGAGCCAACAATTAGAGGCAAGAGAATAATAAGAATGTTTTTCTAAATTTACTTTTTGTTTTGATTTTTATTTAGAAATAATGGAATTTTTTTACCAAATGATGTGATGCACCATTGCACACAACTATCTTTTCCATGTTGTTGCTATCAATGAAAATTCAGTTTCTATTTTGGATTCTTTTCAGAGGTTTAAAAGGATGCACAAGGAGGAAGAGAAAGGGAGACAGCTGAAAAATAGGTAGAAGATATTATAGTTTCACATCTTAAATTTTTAAAATTAACTTTGTTTTAAATCAAATTAATTCCCAGTCAAAGTTTGATGTGTTGGGCTCCATGTGGCCCAGGATTAACAATGCTTCCTAACAGACAATTGTGGCCCTATGATCTCTCTACAGGGTTGCCTCCCATGTAGGCATTTGAGTATGAAATAATGTAATCAAATGTAAAGTGATTAAGTTGCACCCCAAATTTAATGTTTCAAGCTAATAATAAATCATGGGGAACTGTAGATTTAATATTGTATCCAGACTCTAAGCTGCTGAAAAACAAATATTTGATACAGAAAAGCCAGGGAAATGATCATTGTCTATTACTGGTAACACAGAAGTATTTTGTGCTTTCTCTGGACCAGTATGAAGAAGCAAATGGATAATATATATACATGGCTTGTACACAGGTGAGGCCCATACTAAGCTTTGTAGTTGGTATTTTAAATGCTAACCACATTTCATTAGTCAAATATTTGTATAATTATCCGATAGCACCAATTTAAATTATATGATGTTTATGGCCAGTAAATAGATAATTTGAAGAAATTAGTGATTGACAATTAAGGCTAATTTATAGTCTTAATATAAACTTTATTAAACTATAGGTATCGGAAATTTGGCTGACATTATATGGCAGACCAAGTTGTGTGCAGGTGGTGTAAAACTTTTAGTACAGGCGGTCGGTCCCCTGGTTACGAACGTCCGTCCGACTCACGACGCTCCGTACACACGAACAGACCGCCCGCCCGCCGTAAGGTCTGTTGATCATGGCTCCTAAACTGAAATCTGATGCAAGTGCTGGTGATGCATTAGAGTAGAGAAAAACAATAACGATGGAGGAGAAAGTTGACATTATAAAGCTTTCCGAAAGGGGTGAGACGTCGACAAACATTGGCAGGGCCGGCTTTAAGCCAATTGGGCCCCGCGCTAGGGTAAACTATCTATATATCCAGTGGTGGAAATGGGGGGATGCGGCGTATACCTACTTCTCAATTTCCAGGTTTTTTGTATGTTCAATGTCTACTAATGGAGATGTTTATTATTAGCTATAGTTTCAGGCATGGGAGGGCATTGTGGGTAGCCACCTGCCAGTCCTTGTTGGTGCCCTGTCTGTTGACCCACAGGCATCGTGGTCCGAGTGTTTTAGCCAACGGGATCGCGGCTCAAACGTGTCCGTTGTGCGGAAACAGTTAGTGCGGTAACAGTTCGAGTTCCGGCCGGCCCCCGTCGTGTATTGTCCGTGTTTCTATCAGGGTGGCGGAGCGACAGGAAGTGTCGGGGGCCGGTGATGCAAGTGTAAGTTACCGCAGAGGCCTGGAGACCTCGCCGGGGGGGGGGGGAGATAAATGTTTTGTTATGATTTTTCTTATTTTACGTTTAAAAACCTTTGGTGCCCCCGAGAAAATTTAATGCCCGTCCACGACTCTGTTTCCCGCCGGGTCTGCATCCTTTGTTAAGTTTCTATCAATAAAAATGTATTTGTTTATTTGCATCTTTTATTCAGTTATCATAATAAAACAGATAATATAGATTAATGGATAATATACTAAAACAGTAAAAGCGGTTCAGTTGGACCGTTGGTCAGTTGGAGGTTAAGGGATGGGAGTGGCCACTGGGTGGCTTTGTGAAGGATAAAGTAAGGTAACCCAGTCCCACTAACCAATCCCACTACTAAAAGACATTGCAGAGAAAAAATCGAGAAAGATAACTTTTTTTAATAAGAAAATGCAGTTTTTTGAAATCCAAAAAAGACAAATTGTTCCAACAATGCTGATCAATTACATTTTGAATGTTTTTTTCTAAACAAAAAATTACAATTAAAATTTTTAAATAAATCATTTAACAAAAACAGACCTTGGCTGTGAACCTGGGGCCCCACCTAAAATGTTCCCAATTGGGCCCCACAGCTCCTAAGGCAGGCCTGGATGGGGTCCATAAATCAAGATATTACGTATAATTTTTCATCTCTATAGACAATAATCACTTTTAAAAGCCCAATCCAAATTATTATTTATTTATATTATTATTATTATCTATATTATTATATATTATTATTGGAGACTTCCCTTCAAAATATTCTGTCTAAACAGAGAATTGCCCCCTATATAGCTGTCAGTCAGGAGCAGGGGGGCGCAGCTAGCGTTTGTGGCGCCCGGGGCGGTCGTAGGAATTTGCCGCCCCCTAAATAACGTAGAATTTCAAAACATCCAAAAAATTCATTTTTTTATATTTATTTATTGAAAAAAAATACTATTAGAAAATAAAAAAAATTATCAAATTATAATGAGAAATATTGATATTCAATTCAAAATTAATTAGAAGTGACTCACTTCAAGTGAGCAAATTTCTTTTACAGCAAATTGTAGAAAAACTTTTTTCCTTTCAAAAAACTACCATTAAAAAATTGAACGAAAAATTCAGGAAAAAAATACTTTATTGGAAAAAAATACGAAAAAAAAAATAAATTATATATATTAACATACGTCTGTCCTGAACTAAATTGACAAACGCGAACTCGGACCAAAAAAGCCGCCCCCCAAAACTGCCCGCCCGGGCGACCGCCCCTGCCGCCCCCCCTATAGCTACGCCCTGGTCAGGAGTAATGACCATAATATTCTTATGTTGTTTGCAATTATCCCTAAAGTTCTTTATACAAATAAATTTAAAATCGTAATAATTAATTGCATTTGGTAGGTGGTATTGGTGTATCAAAGGCATGACAGAACACCATCACTTAACATTAATCTTCAGTAATTTTTACAAAGAATTTTGTACACTTTCTGTAGATGAAATTTTAACCACATTACTTGCTTTTTATTTTAAACCACAATGGAATAAAATTTTGTTTACATGGTTATAAGGGCAGAAAAATAATTACAAATTGTATAGGCATTTAGCATTATTTTCTTTTTCCAAATAATTACCAATACCCAGTTTGTACCCATGGCAATATTCAAGTTTTTGTGGCTTTTCCTAGTGAATGCAAAAACTAGACTAAAAAAGAACAAAAAGCTGACCCCAGTTTCAAACCATGTCACTGTAACAGCATAAATAAATAATTAAAATTTTGATATCCTGCAGCCCTTCCTAACTTTCAAAACAACAAAAGAATTCTTCAGAAAAATGGAGATGAAACTATTTAATTTGTTTTAAGAATAGTTATTTGTTTCCATATCAACTATTAACAGTTAATATTTAAAGTAAACCATAATCTGAACATGCAATGAATAATATAGAATTCAAAGACAAAATGTTGTTTGCAACTACGTTTGATAGTAGAAAGTGGGCATCCTAGTTAATTCTATTATCACCACTGAACAGAAACAAGTTCTAAAAGTCATCTGACTAAAACTGTTAAAACACAGTAATTCCAGACTAGTTTAGTACCTGTATCACAAACGTGCAAAGAAAATACCTGCTGGTGGATCGCTTTTTTGAAACCAAACGTGTCTCAAGTGTGAAGCACGTGCAGTGAAACCTCGATTTAATGGACTAATAGGAAGGGTGTCCGTTGATATCAGGAGTCCATTTAATCCTGACGTTTACAGACGCATGCGCAAAAGGCGCCAGATGAAAACCTTTTTCACACAGTTCTACACAAATTTTTTGCTGGTGCACCAGACAGTGTCCGTTTGATGGGGGTCCATTAAATTGAGGTATTACTGTATAATTTTTCACCTCTATAGACAAATAATCATTTTTTAAAAGCCCAATCCAAATTATTATTATTTTTTTTTTTTGGAGACTTCCCTTCAAACTATTCTGTGTCCAACAGTGAATTGCCCCCTCTATATCACTCAGTCAGGAGTAATGGCCATACTAGGGATAATTGAAAACAACATGAAGATGTGGTTCTTTATACAAATAAATTTAAAATCACAATAATGAAAATGATATGAAGAAATTACAAATTAAAAGCAGCAAATCTCTTTCTTTTTTTCTTCTCACGTTTTGATAAAATAAAATATGCTTCTCCACTAAGAAAAAGGTCAACCTGTCCTACATCTTTACTGACAGAGCTGAATAACTGCATAGAACCGACTGTTGTAAGGACCACACAACTATGTTAATTAAATGTGTGGCAAAATTTTAACAAAGGTTGGGTGCCATGATGGACTCATCTTATATCAAAATTTGCAAAAATTAAAGTGAAGTAAAACTTTTTTACCCTTGGAAAAAATACATTAATAATAATAATAATAATATAGTAAACTACCTATATGCAACATCCACTTATGAAATTGTTTTCAAATGTGTCACCTGTTATTCAAACATGTTAGCTTTTGTGTGGAAAACAGTAAATAAATATCAGCGACAGAGTGGAATTCTTTATGCTGATACTCTGCCAAGCTACTTTCCACAGCACAAGAAGTCTATACCCTGTTTACCTGTGAATTAGGAAGATTTTGTATCACCATCTGGTCCCAGTTCCCCTCCATTGAGAGAGAGCTTTCTTTAATTCCATCAAGCTACCAGGACATGGTTGGTTTGCTTTTTAGCTGGTAATCCAGAAGCTGCCACAGATCTCAACTGGATTTATGTCATGATTTTGGGATAGCCAGGGGAAATAGCTGATTGTCTTGAGTTCTCTTCCAAATTGGTCATATGAGGCATGTATGCCTTGTTCAACAAAAGGTAGATGTATCTTTAAAATAGCAACATACCTGGCAGAATTGTGATGTTCTTTGACGAACACCAATTCTGTATTTATACCGTGAAAGATTGGACCCCATACCATAATAGTCCTGTCTCCTTATTTCACCTTTTCTCCATTAGTTAAGAATGCATATTTGTAGAAACACAGAACATTTAAATCTGTGAAGCTTAATAGGTTTTCTTACTTTTCACTATGTGGCAATTTAAATGAACTCCTAGTTTTATTAGGATTCCACTGGTTGGAGTTCATTGTGTGAAAATGTCATTAATTGATTACCTAAATCTTCTAGGGTGGAAAAGGGAATTTTTTGAAGTAATATTTCTTAGCTTTTAGATATATGTACTGTATTTATGAGCAGTTCTTTAGCTCGTAATGACAATGAACCTTAGTGGAGAAAGTATGGAATCTGGGACTGTGTCTGTCTGTCTATTTCCTAGTGCACCTCCAATTTTTATACACAGTTAATGAATTTTTAGCACTGGTAGATAGATATATGTAATCCAACAAGAAATCACCTCAATCCAGAAAATGGTAAAAAGTTGATGTTTCTGCATTATAATTTAAGAGCTTTTGTGAAAAAAGTATAGCCTAACATTCAAATTCAGACATTAATAATTGTTTATAATTTCAAATAATTTAAATATCCAGTCCTTAAACTGGAAACATCTCACTTTTAAAAGTTTGATGCGTATAAAGTTGAAGATACTGATGAATCATCTTTCTGAATGAAAACAAAACTTATTTACTCATTTAATAATCAAAATTAAGTAGCAACTCTGGTGATTATTTACAAAGTAAATGGAAAAGAAATATACCAACCCTGCATAGATGTTACACCACATGAAAGCAAGACAAAAATAGCAATGCGAAGTAAATGAATCATTTTAGTGTTTGTTTTCTCTCTCTCACTTTTATTAAACTCTTAATGATCCTGAATCTCTCTCACTGCATCAAATGATCATTAATTTTCCCTCATTTATTTTAAGAGCAATAACACTAAATTTCTACTTTTTATCTATAACTTCTAATTTATTCTTTAATAACAGTTTCTTTCATACTTTTAGCAAATTTAGAAATAAATTCTAAACATAACTGAACACAAATAACATTTTATATTGAATTTTAAATGTGATAAAAATTTTATTAAATTGCATAAGCAGTTTTTTAAAATATATTTTAAAAAATTAGTTGGTGATGGAAAATCTAAATAATATAAATTTTAATCAGCTTTTTGCCAAGACCAATGTGTATCATGTTTTTTTTTTTATTTAAAACTGAATCTAAATTTAAAATATTCTATTTGTTAAGCACTCACTGGGAAGAGTATTTCAAAAAATTACCTCTATAGTTTTCTACCATATCTTTCTGTATCAGTGGTCTTTCCATTTCAAAATTAAAAATACTGATGGAATGGGCACATCTTAAAATGGTGAATTAGATCCAAGTATCAAACTTCTACCAATCTATTTTTCATCTTTCTACACTTACAAACACCATTAATTAAATACTTACTACTAATTTTAGTTTGTTTTATATTTCTAGCTGTAATATCTTCAAGCCCACATAAATCCTTTCAGCTTTTTGTCCATTAGAGTAAGCTAGTCCTCTCTGAAACAAAGTGGCTATTGCACCTAAAGATGGTAAAATAATTTTTCAATATTCAGTCCCCTTTATTTATTCTGTATGCTCATAACAAATTTCACTAACTCTGGATAACTCTTTTAGTTGGATTGATGTCATAAGACTATTCAATTAAACCATTAATAGAGATGCTTAGGAGGAAAATTCCCTAAAAGAGATCCAATCAAAATAGGTAAAAAAATGTTTATTTTATCTTATATTATTCATTTGTGGCATAGTATTTTTAAATCAAGATCCTGACCTTTTTCAGTTCAATTTTTTTTCTTCTTATAAAAATTGTAAAAAAAACAAACATGTAACTGATCTTTATTCAATTTCATTCCCCCAAGTGCTCTCATCAATTTGTGTTTTCAATGTTCATTTAAAGAAAGCCCATGAGAAATGTATTGTTGCTTAGAAAAAAAAAATGTATAAAAGGAACTTAGAAGTCAAGTTCAACTTATTACCATCTGGTTGAAACTGAACACTTATAATTCTAGTAGACAAAATAGCTACAAAGGCCAGAGTCTCTGCAGGTCAATTTTAAATTAAAAGTAATCTTAAGCTTTACATTTGCTATACTATATATTAGCCTTTGTGATTATCTACTTCAAAAACAATCATTGGTTAATGTGCTGCATAAACTTCACCTATGGCTGAGCAGGATGAAAGAGGACAAATTCAATACAACCAAACCAAATTAAAATTTATCTGTTGTTTGAAAAGGAAATCAATTAGCCACATTTACAACAACAGTACTAATTTTGTCTATGAAAAAAACTCCATATTTCTGATGATGGTAGAAACTAAATTTTAGTCAGACTCAATTCTATTTAGTTCTTAAATATTCATTTTCGGAGATTTACTTATCTATCTTTTAACCAGCAAAAACTTACTCTGTCACTGTGATCTTCTTTATTTTTCTTTGTAGGGTGCTTTCATTTTTTATTCAGTAAACCACAACCACATTTATTTGTTTATTTTATAATAATATACAAATATGTTATTTCTATTTCATTGTTATTACAGTTATTTTAATTGTTTTTATTCGTTTTCACACTGTATTTGAACTCATAGCCAATGAACAGCATAATATGAATCAGCTTATTTTTATGAAAATCAGTAGATAAGTGTTTCTCTTTATTTTGATCTATAGTCAGGTTTAACTCGTATATCAATGAACTTCCTAATTTCTGATATTTAGAATATTTGACATACACAATAGAAAATACAGAAAGTGAACCTGAAAATTATTGGTAAAAGATAAAAAGAAGTTTGATGATATTGGTTGAAATTTTTTTTTGGAATACTGTCTTAACAGAACTAAAACTTTCTATTCTCATGGATCACAGGCCATGAGACATAACAGAAGCATCTTACAATCGGTAATCATGTGTGTTTGACTGCTGTTGTTTAGATAACAACTCTGGGTTTTGCTGTTTATCATTTCCAGTAAAGCACAATTCAACTTGGGGTTTTAGAGTTGCATCAGCCTTTCCTTATCTTCTATTTATCCTCAATGTTTGGTGGATTCTGCATTCTTGTCTTTGATATTCTTAACACAGATGAGGGGCCATTCACTTTTTTTGAGAGTGATTGATTGACGGAAAGAAACTGTCAATTATGTCTGCCTCCAGAAAGAACCTTTGCCTGTCCTGGTAGTGTTTGTGGGCCATGCCCCAATGTTTTATTTCCTTTTTGGTGATTGAACAAAGTAGATAGCAGCTGATATTTGGTTTAATGGCATCCTCATGATCTGTGGAGCACAGCTCTAATTGGACCAGGATCATCTGTCTGTGAAGAATGAAGCCTGGATCACCATCCTCTCACTTATGGATTATGGCACATAGGCAATAGAGCTAGAACAATTCTAACTACCTAATAGAGCTTTTAAAACAAAGGTTAGCAGTAAGAGTTACAAGAAAATGTTACCCTGAGCTTGCCAATACTAGATATGACTTTATTTATTAAATTTAGAGATGATGCAGTCAAGAAAAACAGTTTCTTTTGCCAGCAATAGAATTTTGATGTACTTCATGTTATTTCTAACCCAGTGGTATTCATTAGAAAATTATCAAAGCCCACTTCAGAGTGTAAAATGTTTACTAAGGCCACAGGTGTGTATAAAGTCTATTACTGTTAGATAAATGCTTCACTTTTTAAAATATATCTTAGCATATTATAATACATTGTGTAAAATGCAAAAGAAAACTAATTAAAATATGATTAAAATAGAAAAAGTTTGAGCTAGAACAATATAATTACTATTTTGAAGCAGAGAGAAAACATCTTACTTCTGTAGTATTGTTTTTAAAATCAGACTGCCTTCTGGATACAGTTAATCTAAGGAGTTGATCTAAATGTTCATTGGCAGGCCATATTAATAATATTTTTAATGAACTTCAAATGACTAAACACAGAGAGATATATATAAATAAAAGGTGAATAATTTGGAAATGCTTTTTGGGGAGTATTTTCTAAAAGTCAAGTAAAGTAGCTCATTTTTAAGTTTTTTCTTGCTGCAAGTCATTAATTCCATTTTAAGAAAGCTTCACCACATTTTTAGATGATGGCATGTTTCGTTTGCAGTTGTGATATTGTGACTTTAAATCAGCTCTTTATGAGACGGTGATTAATTCTTTGTGATTGTCATTAAGTGGGCAAATAATCAAAACATTTCAGAGGTGGGGGCGCCAAAAGGGTCTTGGCCCCCGGGCGCTGAGAACCCTTGCTATGCCTCTGGCTGGTGAGCGTCCGGTCGAGGTCCGAGTCCTTTAGCCGATGGGTTAGGGTTAGTTACGTCAGTCCCACTGCAGTAACAGCCGAGTTCCGGCTCCCGTCGCCATCGTGTATTGTCCGGTCCGCGCTTCCATCAGGGCGACAGGAAGCCGCGGGTGGGGCCGCCGACGCCAGTGATGCGACAGGGAGGAGTGCCCGCCGTGGGAGACAGGCGGCTATAATACTAATAAATACTTCTCTGTTTGTGGGAAAATTGAGGAAAGATTTGAGAGAAAAAATATGATCCGAGTGAAGTAATGAACGCATCCTTCATGGATAGTCACACGTTTTTAAAAAAACATTTTGAATAACGAATAACTGTTGTTCTTTGCTCGGTTTGATTGATATAATAAATTTACTGTCGTCAGAGACGATGTTCTAAGGGGCCATAACCCATTGTAGTTTTAGAATTCCCGGCGGGCCACTTAAGAACGGGCACCCCTGCCCTAAGGCCATGCCAGTACAGATTCAGTCTACTGTCCCTATCAAAAGCTGGACTTGATTCCACGGGTCTTCCTTTTTTTTGACAGTAAACCCTTCACTATTTGGATCTCCTCTCATCGTGTATTTTCTGTGGCTCGTGCACACATCATTTCTGCTTATCCTGCATTGCCACTTATTTTTTAACTAATAATGTGATTCGTGAAATTGTGGTGGTGTTGCTGTTTGAGTTAATAAATCCACAGTATATTGCTTTATTGAATCTTTTAGTGGTGTATAATATGTAAGATAATGGTTTGTGTGGGCTTACTCAGGTTTTCATAGGACTCTCATATTAGCCTGATTGTGGTTTCCACTATTGGTGTCATTGATTGTCATCAGAAAGGATAGTTTGTTTCTAAGTAGATTCTTTTGGGTTGCCATTTTTTTAGCCCTGCACATGGCTATCAGTTTATTTCAGTAAGGTTGTGGTTTTCAAAAAATGTCTTCAGTGTTTACAAGTATTCAATCACTTATGTCTGACCTGTTATTGGAATCATCCTTGGAAATTCTTCTTTTACAACTCCCTTATTTGTACAATATCACACAAACAAAATTGATCATGGAACTGATATCAAATCTATTGAGTTGTGTGCATGGTCACGCTAAAAAATATGCATTTTCTCAATTCATCAATTATTGTAGAAAATGAGTCATATAAAAGATCATCTGTTCTCCTAGTACAAATGGTATCAGACAAGTGCAGTTTCCATGTTTCTTCATTTATCTGTTTACTCTTCAAGAAATTCTGAAACAGCATTGCAAACAGCTGCCATGCAGTCTTTTATAATCTCTGCATCATTACACTTTGTTTGCAGCCAAGATCTCAGCAACTCGATGTGTGTTTAAAAATGACTGAACATGAATATTAGAAGATCAACCAGAAAATCCCAGCAATGCCAACACTGATGAAAACACTGATAAGGTGGACGCAGTTTTCCATAAAAATCAGTGACATGCTTATACCACCAGTTCAATAGCTGTTTATGTCAACAAGTTAAGGTGATACATACCATGGAGTGTCTTTCCAATATCTTTGTTGTCACAGAGAGAGCAAAAGAAAGTTGGATTATTGTTTATGTTCTGTTTTGCTGAGTCAAAAAAGATGCATTAATGATCACCTGCTGAGGTTGGGTACCATGGTTAACCTAAAAACTAAACTTTAGACAATATCTCCAAGCACTTTAGCTAAGAAGCTACACTTCTGTTTACATTTAGCCAGTCTGTTACATGGGCCTGTGACTGCTGGCCTTTATCCTACCAATAGTTTTCCACCTTAAAGAATCATTCCTAAGTATGGCTAACTTTTTGTAACATTTCCCGTAAAAATTAAATATCCTAACAGTCAAAATTTATATGCACAAAACCTTAACCCTAACTAGCTTTATTTTAGCAGCAAATTTTATAATAGATAAGTAATATACCTCCTACTTACTCACCCACCCTGTTTTAAAGGAATATTGTAATTTGGTTTTATTTACAGAGGGTAGAAGAAACTGCTTATTTTATAATACTGAGAATTTAAAACTTGATAGTATTTTGAAAAACTCTTGTTTTTTAAACAAAGTATTTTGTAATATTTCTTATCTATTATATCACAGTCTATACAAGCACAAGATGCATGTGTGAAACAAATATTTGTTAGTATGTAGATGTAGAGCTAGCACCTGCATTAAGAATTATATTTATTTATTTGTAACAGAAGCAGGGATGGATTGCACGTCCTTCAGGTATTCATAACTTGAAGCTGCCCAGGATCATGGAGAATATTTTCGATCTAGGGAAATACTGGAATAGTAGATGGGTTGGGAGGTAAAATAGCCAGCGGAGGTAGTAGTTTAGATGAGCGGATCTAGAGTAATCAGTTTGTTAATACGGCGAAGTGTTCAACGTCGATATGATCTGGTTATTACTTATGGTATTGTAGTGCTAGAGAGTGGATTGATTTGGGTCGATAGGCAAAGCGTCTGGTAATGGGTAGTCTAGAGAGTTTAGTGGCGATAGCCAAAAGTCAGTCTGGTAATGGGTTCCTTAAGAGCGCTAGCGATCATGGAGAACGGACCCCTGACCCGGGAGACTAACCCTACCCCCTGGACATAATAATAAGATTTGCCACAAAAGCTTTCCACCCCATCCATAATCAAATCTCCTTAGATATCTGTAAGTCTAGTTGAGCAGGACGACACTCTAATCTTGAATCATGTACATTGAAACCAAACCTAACCCTTAACCCTAACCCCACCAGAACGTCTTCACCGAGAAAAGTTGAAATCATAACATTACGCAAATTTCAGAATTCCAGGGCACCACCCCCTCCCCTCTCCTCCCCCCCGGACGGAAAATTTTTTCTCCGCGTAGGTGGGTGGGTGACATCGAGTCCCCGTCGGTGTCGTTAGAACCGCCGTTGATTCCGCCACCGATTCATCACGATTAACCCTTTGGTAACGATCGATCTCGCCCGTGGGGAACGTTTCCGCGGGTTCGGAACTTACGGCGGCCCCGACCCCCCCCGCTGCGGAAAGGTTCGCCATTCCTCGAGGGTGCGTCGGATCGACTCGGCGTCGGTGTCGTTGCACGCGCCGTTTCCGCCGCCATCGATTCATCACAACCATCGATCCGATATCGATCCGTCTCGACCAGGATGGTATGTTCCCTTCGTTCGGCATTTACGATAACGACGATACGGTACAACCTCCCCCACCCCCGGGGACGGACAATTCTTTTTGTCCGCGAGGGTTCGTCCTATCGAGTCGCGATCGGTCTCGTTGGATGAGTCTCGAACGGGGCTATCGATTCTACGCATTCAAGGCTTCGATCGGGATCGATATCGAGCGTGGGGAACGTTTGCGCGTGACCGTCGGGGTTTCTACGAAAATCACCCACTGCGAAAAGGTTCGTGGCTGCGACCCTGTGGGACGGATCGACTCGGGGTCGATGTCGTTGGACGCGGCCATCGATTAACCCTTTGCTTTCGATCGGCCCCCCCCTCCCGCTTACGATGCCGCTCGTAAACAAGGACCGGATACGAGATCGAATGAAATAAATTTTCGTGCAACGACGAACGAACGACACCACAACTTTCTCAAAACCATAAAAACCTGTCTCCTACTAACCTACCTACACTAACTACCACTATGGCATAACTTACCCTACTTGCAACCCTACGACCCCTAACACCCTAACCCCTATTCTCCAAACACTAACCATCTCCCAGCTATCGACTCCTACCTAAAAATCTATCTCCTACAACTCAACTACCAAGCACTGCGACCTCGCAGCACCTACATTATTATTATTAATTATTATTATATTATTATTATTATTATTATTATTATTATTATTATTATTATTATTATTATATTATTGTCTCGTTTTTACAGCTATGTAATTGTCGTTGCCGCCGCCATCGTTTCGGTTCAGCAGAATCAGTCTCTATTCCGCCTACAATGACACTGAAGACTGAAATTTGCAAACCAAAAAAGGATACTGTTTTAATGCATTAAGATATTTTGTTCCACATCGCCTAATTCTTGGTACAACGAACGGTCCCCCCGTGTGCTGGAGCTACAGGGTTTTAGCCAAAATGATTTTGGAACGAAATATGGATTGAACATAAAGTTTAAGGCTGATCTCTAATGTTGTTAAATTAAATGATTAATATTTTGGTTTAAATGTATGTATATTTTAAGCCATCATTAATAACATTCTGACTTAAATTTACCTTCAAAATAGGACAAATATCATTTAGAGGACACATTTCGCAGGGATGTCTCCCGCTCGGAAATGGCGCCAAGTTCAGGTGAGAGGTAGTCTGCTCGGATGGTGGGACTAGCGATGGAATGAAGAGAGATATGTTTGTGTGTCTGTCTCTTTCTATTCAGGTTTGTCTGTCTTTCCTTACAAGTAGATTATCTCGTTGGTTTTTGAAATTAAATAACGGAGTAAGTTAATAGATGATGATGTAAATGACGACTAGGAGAGCGGGTACGGGGGTACTGACTGTGACTGGGTGTCTGGTGGTGTCTCGTGCTCTGGAGCTCCTCGGTACAGTTCGGACAGGTGAGAGGAGATGAATTAAAAAGCTTCTTCGGGCCAATGGAAGAGCGAGACAGTTGTTGGGTTAGGGCTCCGACTTTGAAAACCAGTTTTAGAGGCTGTAAGTGCACTCACTGGCTCTAAGTAGTCGGCCACAACAGCGAGGTTAATCTAATAAAACAATGGCTTCTCAATGGCGAAGTCAACCAGGGGGCCAATTTTCATTGTCTGTCAGAGGAATAATTTTAAACTGACCACCCTAAATTTAGAAATATCCTTCAGCGATCTTCGAGTTGAGAAATACTATACGCTACTGACTTCAGTCACTGTCCTCCAATTTCCTACAAGATGATGATCTTTTGTAGATGTTACACAAAATTTTGGTGGATGATATGATGCAGAAATACAATAATACAAATGTACTGTACTGTACTGACTACAATTTAAAATATGACCTACTAAACCCATGTACTACCGTCTGCTGTGATTGATTATCAAATTTAAATCTTTCAAAAAACAAAGTTCTGTTGATGTAAAAAGAAATCATAATAGATCTGGATGGATAAAAAATTACTTCTACATGAACATAAGAAAATCTGGACACTTTTCTGAATTCAGCATTTAAAGATTTTGCTGTAATAATATAGCAAAGCCTGAAGATTGTATCCTATCAGGTAGACGTTCCCACCGATTGGGTTAGGGCCATGCAATGTAAAGAACCATGAGGTGAATTTATATTAATTGTGCTTGGTTCATGACTACTGTATACGTTTTAAGGTATGTGAATTGCTAGCAACATTTCATTTGAATTATTCATGTAAAATTAAACAGAAAATTGAAAAGTGAATATCTAGTATGTTTTCCATGGATTTACTATTAATGAAAGTATTCCTGAAAATGATATGTATGTATTGTGAGAAACAGTCATCATGGTGCGCAATGAATTTTGTTTCCCTTGTGTAGATACACATTGGTATGTTTCATTTTACAGCAATGTTCAACTTTTCAGCCAAAGAAAGTCGAAATGTGGATGCTAGATGGCATCATCACATGTTGTGGACCAGATGAGGAAAATAAATGCATTACTCAGAAATGTGGTGACATTGACAGGGAGGTACTATGCAGTTTTTTCACAGATTTCAAATGTCAACTTGGTTAGAATCGAATCAATAATATTTCATGTAAAGTAGTCATCATAATTGAAATAAACCTCAGCTCATCATGCATGTCTATTATAATGATCTTTGTTAGTATCCAAATGAACAATAGTATCTTGCCATACAAGGTGATGATATTAATTTTTGTTTTGGAATGTTTTTTTTAAAAGTAGGTAATGGGGGAAAGATAGAGAAAGTAAGCAACAAATTGTATATACTAATTAATATCAAATTAATACTTAATTTTGTGTCTACTCAAGTGAAGTTAACTGCTAATGCATTGATCATTGCCATTAATTTATTTTTGCCCCCTGGTTTGTTAAACACTCTAACCAGCTCTGAGACTCATCCCTACCAAGAAAGACTCTTATTATCCCGATGCTGTTCTTGCACAACTGATTTTTTATTTTTTTTTTTTTTTGCATAAGAAAAATCCCCTTAATAACTCATTTTGTACGGCTCTTGAAATCCTGCGGGTGTGCTGGAAATTTTATTCAGCTTTTCTTTTCCTAAATTTGTAAACAAGCATTAGCAAGGTTACAGAGGTGGTTGTAGGGAATTTTAAGCTAAATGTGTGACTTTCTTAGTATTTACATTAATTATTCAGAGCAAGTTTATTCATATTAGGGCATAAAGGGGTGTTGCTTATATAATATGATTTTTTGCCTTCTTAACCATTTTGAAAGAAATAATGATTAATCATATAGTATATGACCACCAGGGAGTCTCCCGAGGTCATCAGAATCAGAAACGGCCATAACATAACTATCTAAAAAATAAAAATGATAGTATGGAGAAATTTTGCTTGTATAAATTGTGATATAGAATTTGTCAATGAATGATGTTTTTGTTTATTTGTCCAACTCTGAAATCTGCATTTTTGATTCATCTGGATACACGTTCTGTAAAGCAGAGATTATGTAGCCTTGTGTATACCAATGATGATGCTCAAACACACTAATATACGTACAAATTATCAAGGGGAGGATGACTTCTCCGGTGTAGTTATCTCCCATTTTAAATTACTACTATTATTATTGTATTTAGGATTTAGTTAAGTTACCATGAACGATGACAGGTGGTACTTTTGTTATACTGTTGTAGCCAGTAGCAGGGATTCTGTCAGCCTTGTCTGCTGGCCTCTGTGATTTTCCTTCACTTCTAGTCAGAAGATTTATGTGGTTTTTTTTTTTTTTCATTGGTGAGACTAGATCAGGAATGCTTGTACTAGTCATGTTTTCTCACAATTCCTCCTCCTCCTCCTCCTCCCCTTTTTTTCTGGGTCCTGAGCTGATATAATAACTAAAAGCTATACAACTAACAGTAGAAATAAATAATTTATTCCTTTACATACATATGTTTATTTTTTCTTTATTTATTTATTTTTAGATGGTTACAAGCTCTTGTAGTTTCTAAGCCAGTGTTGGAAAAAGGTGATATTCTTCCATCAGGATGATTCAAACTGGTAGGTAATTTTGCTCAGTTAATGCACATATGTTGTTGGGTATTAAAGATGCCTATATGGTTTTATAGTCATAAAATGTTAAAATATTTTAACATTAAACTTACAGAGAAAGAAGCACGAGAGTTAATTTTCTTTATAAAAAGGTCAAAACAAATCTAGTTTTGCTAAATTTCTCAGTGAGTTCATGCGATAACTACATCCCATGTGGCCTGACATTGAATCCTGCCCAAGACAACAAACAACCTGTCTTTTATTCTCTGCAGTAATTCTAAATTTCTTGTATACAAATGCGGGTTGTTTTTAGTTTTTTAAACTTTTATAAGTTGATTGAATCATTCAAACTTTGCAGAGAAAATACCTGGACTGTTTATGTGCATGTTGGTCATGATTGTGATGTTGAACAGTGTATTTTTTCCAAAGGTAAAGTCCACAGCATTTCCTTAAATACAAGTCTAATTAACTATGAAAGAACCTGCTTACAATTCAAATTTTTTCTTTTAAAAATTTAAGCGATACAGATGTAAGTGAAAATTAAAATTTTTTTCATATTAATTTTTTTTTAAATTGGCAGCTGCCTTTCTAAATGTTAGAAAAACTGATTGCACTTAATTAAATTTTATTATAACTAATACTTGTGAAAGAACTTTCTGTTAAAAAAACAGACTAGGTCTTAACTGAGGATCTATAGTTGAATGTTTTGGACAAATGATTTGGAGATGTTACTAATTAGTAATCCATTTGGATAAAGTGTTTTAAATGACTACTTCAGCACTAGGCCCTTGTAGAAAACATTACACTTTTGGTGTGTGCTCATTAATGCTGGATGCTTTCACCTTGCAGATTTCTAATGTTGAGATGTCCATATCTGCTTGCGTACTACTTTCCAAACCATGCAGGTAGTATCTTCCACATCATTGTGAATGATTGTACTAAAATCTCAAGAAAATTAACTCAAATTGAAGAGCCTGATGCTGCGCAGAGCTCTATGCAGGACTGGATTATATTCTTTACATATATTCAGAATGAAACATCCTAAATTTAAGTAGAACTGAAAAGAAAGAAGGGGATGGCAGTGGCATTTTGGGGTGTAAATTTATCCATTGTTAACAGAAAACAAATCAAAACTCCACAACACATACAAAAGGGAAATTCACAATCAGACTGACAGGATTACATAATGTATAGTGTGTGAATGGTAAATATACAAATTAATAACAATCATATTTGAGGGAAAAAATTCCACAAATTTTAACTTTGACTTTGAACAGGACTTTCCCAAAATCCTGACATTACCTATATCTATTAACTGCCAGCCACATGGTTTAAGTCAGTGAGGCCAAACTTAGGGTGACCAGACAAAAAGAAGAGAAACAAACTCTCATAGATGGTCTTATCAGTGTAGTATAACTACAGTCTCAACATTTAATGTAGTAAACTACATGAGACCTGAAGTGGGGGGACTGTCCTGTCCTTAAATGTGAAGTACTATCCTCAATAGTATTTGAAAAAAATAATTTGTTTTAGGCCATGTAGTTTCTGCAACCAAACTCTCTAAATACCTGAAAAATGGTTAGCACAAGATAAATAATGTTTTGGAAACACTGTATCTGACTGACTTAAACACTAGATACTTGATTTTCAAATTTTTATGGATAACCATTTGCTGCTGTAATTTTTTGATAAAAATAATTTAATTGTGGAAGTTAGAATTAGAAGAACATTTTGCAAAATATGCTGTACAAAGAATAAATACTAATTGTGTTTGTTTTTTTTTTTTTTAAATAACCTTCTCTGAGAGAATAATTAAAATTTTACCATTTCTAGCAAGCAGACCAGTTAATTTTAGAATGAAACATTTTTTAAGCAAGGCGTTTTCACGACTCTGCTATTTTTAACTGAGAAATTTGAAATAAATAAATGCATGGCAATAGCCAGTTCAGCAACAATTGGAATTCTTCTTAGAAAGTTTAAATTTGACAAAAAACATTTGCACAAAAGCATATTGTAAACATTTTGGGTAAAAAATGAAAATCTGCAGTTCAGTTTGTCTGAATATAGGATTTTTCATAACAGATAAAAGTGTTTAACAATTTCTTATGCCAGGAATTTAAAATTGTATAACTTACATTTAAGTAGAAATAAAAATGCAAAGGGTAACAACAACACCATGTCTTAAAGCTGTGTGTCTTTTGGACTCTGGTTATATTTTTCATGTTTCTATCAATCTTTCAAATGTTTTTATACTAAGGTCTGACTTCAGTTTGTGGATGACAGATTATTTAGCCAAATCAGTTTAATTTTGTCATTTATGCTTTCATTTGTTTGTTCCTACTTTACAGAAAAACCATTTAGAAGATGACATCTTTTACATCCATATTAAATCCACAAAGGGATCAGATCTTTAATTCTTTCTAATGTAGTGTACAGACTGTTAGGAGATTTAACCCTTTCAACAGCAATCTTTTTAGACTTCTGTTAAATCAATGATTTTAAGTTTTTGCACCCAGATGTTCTGACAGAGTTAATTTTCAGAGACTATCTGTTTACAAAGATTGTTCAGAAGCAAGAAATATTATTTGCTCATTATCAATATGAATATATTCATTTATTGTTAATTTTATTTTTTTTAAAATTTCTCCATTATTTAAAAAAGACTTTAAATCTTTTGTTCACTGCTTTTTTGTAGGCCACTTAGTGAAGGAAAAGCCTTGAGGGATAAATTTGATGCCCATTTTTGCTTCCACACCCTATGTTAAGGCTTTATTTAAAACTGTATCAGAAAAATCAAGCAGGAGCAGGTAACACTCCTCATTCTTTTCTTTTTTATCTGTCTAACTAGGTTTAAAAATTGTCAAGATATCCACTTATTTAAAAATCTTATGTGTTAGGAAACTAAAAATCAAACAAAAAACTTAATAATATTAACTACCATTTAGCAGAATACTTTTGAAAAATTACTTATTTTGTTTTTGAAAAGACATGTTCATTAATATTTTCTAAATTAATTTCTGTGCTCTAGTTTTTTCTTGAATTTAAATGACATTTGTCTCAGGCATGCTTGATGCCATGACAATTTTAGTACACCTTTTGATGTCCAGGTTCTTCCTGAGCAAACTTTTAACAAATTGTTGAACAGATTTCCATGATAAGACAATCACAGATTATTATTCCCAGTATTTCTGAAATTACAGTATTTCTGAAATTGCAGTAATGGAATTTCTCACAACAAAGATACAACACATTCTGCAAACAGATTGGCTGGAGTGTTGGATGTGTCTATAAGGTTTCTTTTTGCTTCCTCTCCCTGTAAACAAGTCTAAATCCTTGTTG